>JAODUG010074610.1:0-13208 GCA_027564795.1 Aphredoderus sayanus
AGGAGGCCTCGGGGAAGACCCAGGACAAGGTGGAGAGATTATATCTCCACACTGGCCTGGGAACGCCTCGGGTTCCCTCAGTCAGAGCTGGCCAATGTGGCTAGGGAAAGGGTTCCCCGCGACCCGACCAAATTCAGGCATTAGGTAGACTAACCACAAAAGGGGTGGAATGGAGCAATGTCACAATTAAGAAAGCTGTAAGCTGGTCCAACAGGTTACAAAACCCTGCAGGAATGGCAGATTCCCCTACCAGGAATAAGAACCCTGCAAAGACGAATGCAGTGTTAAATTTGAGCCTGGTTTTTAACTAAAAGTAGATGGATTAAGAGAGCATGAAAGAGAGTGTGTTGACATTGGATGACATGGCAATAACACCGAGTGTGGAGTTGCACATGCTTACAGGCAAACTGTATGTGTCTTTACCAGGTCACACAGGATCGCAACACATGCTTGTGTATTTAAGTTGGCTGGAAACACAACACGGTGGAAGCAACCTTGTGCTTTCAATCTCACTTCTGTGCTCCAACTACCCCTCCTTTTGTCATCTATCCAAAAACAGATTAGCTGCAAGTTCATAATTAAAGGTAATCATAAACAGAATCACAAAGCCTATAAACACTCAATTAATGTTGGTATACTCATTCTTTACTCTTATAAAGTCTGAAAGATCAGCACTCGTAGACCTACTTGTACTCCAAAACGACTCATTTCACCTCCTCCACCAACTCTATACAATTACACGCCCCAATCTTTTATTAAACTAACATAACCAGGCCTATTTAACTCTCCCCACCCTCACACAAAATACAAAAGAACTTCACAAGGTTAGGCAAAATGGCTTTAAGAGAACATAATTTACAATGAGCTGTTTATGGTTAACAGCTCTGGACCCCACCAGACAAAAACAAAACAAGCGGATTATGCAACTGTCGGACTGTGTAGTGACTTCTTATAGACCGTAGAGGCAGCCGGTAAGATTGAAAAGTAGCTGGAGTCTAAACGTTTGGGTACGCGGTTATATCACAGCTGATGCTACGGGTAGATAGTCGTTAATGTGTGTGGGTTGTCTGTATTAAAGTTTCTGTAGATACAATGTTAAAGTGTGTGTAAGCCCCTTTTTGTTTTTGAGACAAGTTAGAAATTAATGATTCATATATTTAAAGCTGTATTAATAAAACAGAATATTTAGTTAAATACTGCAATAAATATTAATTCATTCCTAAAATGAAAACTATTAAATTGAACCTCTGTGTCAAAATGGAAATATAGAAATGGTCTGCATTTGTGTGGTTAATTAAGGTCTGATGAATGTATTTCATGTATATTTTTATCTTAAAGGTTTTTTACCTTGTGGCATCTGGCTATCTTCTGAAAGAAAAATTAAATAAATGAAGAGGAAGAAAGAGAAACATGTGTGGCCACTTGTTGAGCAAAATCCTGTTATATCACTCCGGAAATTGGGAAGCGCACAGGACAAAATACAACTTGACAACTAGGGTTGCAAGCAACACTGGGCGGGCCCTCGCACTGTGATGCATGTAGGGGGGTGCTATGGACACAGCTCTCAATAGTCATGTGCTTTAAACACTGTGTGGTAAAGTTAAGCGTAATCTCCTGTTGCCAGTAGGTGGCGCAATGACCATAACTCCTTAATGACATATAGGTGTCTTCAGTCTGAGACTATTACCCAATATGTGAAATTTGGTAGTGATTCCACCCTGTACAGTAAAGTTACAACAACTTTCTGTTTCACGGCAAAGCATGGACACGCCTCTAAACAAACTTACAAGCTTTAAAGCATAACATCATTTATGTAATAAAGCTAGACTGGAACATAAACATTTCGTGTGAATCAAATAATAGTTGCCACACAAAGCTTATTTCATGTTGCCAGTAGGTGGCGCTATGACTATAACTCCTAAAATGACTGGTGGATGTGCTGAGGCCGAGACTCTTAACCATCATCAGAAATTTGGTAGTGATATGACAAGGAAATTTCGTCCATGTAGGTAAAGCAGGGAGCAAGGGCTGCTTTGTTAAAGGGTCACTTCCTGTCGCCAGTAGGTGGCGCTAGGACTATAAGTGAACATTGGCATATCATTGTGTTCAGGGCCGGACCCTTATCAATCTAGTAAAGTTTGGTTCAGATATGACAATGTACAGAGGAGCTACAACAATTTGATATGTCATGGCGAAGGATCTTACTTTGCCGCCAAGCCATGGACAAAAACTCACAATGACCATATCATGCCATAACCCATCTCGTGACTATTAATGAAGAGATAGTAATGAAGAGGAACTGTCTAGTAGCAGAAGCCCACAGCGTAAAATTGGTCATTTCCCGTCGCCAGTAGGTGGCGCTATAAGTTTGAGTGAAATTTGTCATAGAATTGTCTTCAAGGCCGGAATATTGTCATAACTGGAAAGTTTGATACATATCTGAACATGTACACCAAAGCTATAACCACTTCCTGTTTTACGGCGAGTCATTGATTTTCCAGGCCACACCACGGACACGCCCATCAGTGAAAGTGATCAGGCGTACCACTTTGTAGGGGGCGCTAGCGAGCCAATTTGCCAGGCCCATGCTTGCACCTATAGAATATAAAAGTTTTCGCCCAGAGACATGTCTCGACAAATTTTTGTGAGTTTTCGTTCATGTTAAGGCAGTCAAAAGTGCAATCAAACCACAGAAAAGAAAAATAATAATAATAATCCGAGCAGTTTCAAGAGGGCTTCGCACACAGTGTGTGCTTGGGCCCTAACTAGGTTTGCAAGCAACACTGGGCGGGCCCTTGCACTGTGATGCATGTCGGGGGGGTGCCATGGGCCGTGCTTCAAACACTGCATGGTAAAGTTAAGCGTCAGCTCCTGTTACCAGTAGGTGGCGCAATGACTATAACCCCTAAATGACGTATAGGTGTCTTCAGGCTGAGACTGTTATCCAATATGTGAAATTTGGTAGTGATTCAACCCTGTACAGTAAAGTTACAACAACTTCCTGTTTCAAAGCGAAGCATGGACACGCCTAAACAAAGTCTCACAAACTTCAAAGCATAACATAAATTATGTCATAAAGCTAAACTGGAACATAAACATTTCAATGTATATCAAATAATGAATGTCACACAATGCTTATTTCCTGTTGCCAGTAGGTGGTGCTATGACTATAAAAATTGACAGGTGCATGTGCTGAGGCCGAGACCCTTAACCATCATCAGAAATTTGGAAGTGATATGACAAGGTACAGTGAAGTTACAACAACTTCCTGTTTCATGGCGAAGGATTGACACGCCTTTAAACGAAACCTCACAAGCTTCACAGCGTGGCATCATTAATGGCATAAAGCTAGACTTGGAACATGAACATTTCATGTAAATCAAATAAGAATCTTCAAACTAGTATTATCTCTTGTCGCCAGTAGGTGGCACTATGACTATGGGTGAATATTACATATCAATGTGTTCAGGGTCAGACCCTTATCAATCTATAAAGGTTTGGTTCAGATATGACAATGTACAGAGGAGCTACAACAATTTGATGTGTCATGGCGAAGGATTTGACTTTGCCGCCAAACCCTACAGCGTAAAACCTGACATTTCCATTTCCAGAAAAAAGTAAATAATCCGAGCAGTTTCAAGAGGGCTTCGCACACAATGTGTGCTCAGGCCCTAAAAAGAAAAATAATCCGAGCAGTTACAAGAGGGCTTCGCACACAGTGTGTGCTCAGGCCCTAAAAAGAAACATTATCCGAGCAGTTACAAGAGGGCATAACCTCCAAAAACGAACGGAGAGGGGCTTGTTGGCACTTTAGAATGTAAGGCACAGCAAACACTGAATTCTAATAAAATAATTTAGATTTGTAGAAGGTGCAACATTTTAAGCCTAAAACAATTATACAAGTTATATTCAAGGGGGGTTATATAGGTTGTTATTTAAAGATTTTTCCTTTTGGCTATATGTTTTTATTTTGTTTTATACATTCTAACAATGTGACTGTTGTGCTTTAGAGATTTTTTCTCTTTGGCCGTTTGTTTTTTAAAATTTTTGTTTCATACACATATTCAAATAAAGCTAGGACTTAGAACCAAATCTACTGAAGACGGGTGAGTACAATATTGGCTAGGGACTAAAATAATTATGAGGTCTGTGCATTTTATGTACAGCAAATGAGAAAGATGTTGTATTGTTTTATTTGATTTTTCTTTTTAATTGTTTCCATGTTTAAAATACAAATAGATTTTGGGTAAAATTGTTATGCTCTGAAGGGCAAGGAAGATAGTGTATAATTACAAGTGGGGGGGTGCGCACATGATTGATTGAGCATTAATATATCTTTACAACCACTCAAGAAAAAGGTCAGTTTGACTTTTAAACAAGAATGGCTTGATGAAATTGTTAAAACTGACACAAGTTATGGTCCTGGTAGAACGGTTAAATATTTAATTTATTTAGCTACGATCAAGCTAATGAGGTTGTTTGCAAATTGTGCGCTGAAGCTGAAACTAAAGGAGAGTTTCCCAGCGGGAAGACGTGGTCCGAGTGGAAACTTGATTATCTAAAATGACACTTAACACAAAAAAACTCATTTTGACCCAGTGAAAACATTTAGGGTTAGGGTGTAGGATGGTCTAGTGGTCTGGGTGCTTGACTCCCAGCCAGAAGGTTGTGGGTTCAAGCCCCAGATTTGCTGGATTACCTGCAAACATCCTTGGGCAAGATGTCTAGCCCCAATTGCTCCCAGTGGTTAGGTGCTCCTTGCATGGCTTGCACTGCTGTCTGTGTATGAATGGTGAATGTGAGGCAATAATGAACAGTGCTTTGAGTGGCCGGTAGGCTAGAAAAGCGCTGTATAAATGCAGTCCATTTCCATTTATTTAAATTGCACAACCAAAGGCATGGACCTTCAATTAATCAACTTATTGGGGAGTCGAAAGAATTACTGGAGTTGAATTGAGCTCGCCAACAAGAACAAGTCAACCCCTGAACAAATAAAAATATTGATTGATAATGTGCTTCTTGCCATTAAAACATGTCAATGCTGTCTGTTCAAGAAATCCATGACCATCTTGCAAAATATGTTAGCTGCAGACAGCTGGAGAAGTAAAAACTATGCCTTTGAATTTGTAGAGTCAATAAATGCAGTTGTACAAGCTGAAACAATGTAAAGTGTACGAAATTCCCGTGTTCACACACTGATTGTTGACGAAAGCACAGACAGTGCATAAAATGCTGGTTCTCTACATAAAGTGTAGGGAGCTAAATTATGTCATTTACAAAACTGTTTGTCAAGATCATTCAGCTAACAAGTTGCAGCGCCCAGCATATTGCTTATGCAATAACAGTTCTACACAGATCACCGACTTGATCTACAGAAAATGGTCATAGGTTAACATGGCGCCTCAGTCATATTAGGTAAACATAACGGAGTCACTATAATTCTGAAGCGACAGATACTGCACCTTACAGAGCAACTTTGTGTTGCTCATCGAGAGGATTTGGGAATTTGATGATGCTTGGACAAGTGTGCCTTTGATGAAGGAAGTGGAAACACTGCTTAGAACAGTATATTCACTGTACAGTAGGTCTTTAGTAACCTGACATGCCAGATGGATTGTTTCACAAGTCCATCTGGGAAGCTGTCCATAGAAATTGTTTGTTTAGGGCAATTTCTGTCATAAACATCTTGTGACTTGATTGGATAAACCATTTGTCTGTCACCACTTGAACCACTCTGACCAACTAACCATATGACATATGAAATTAATTGCCAAAACAAGTTGGGAGTAGATCCAAAGCATATTTTCCGTCTAAAAAGGCCTTCAATGCTGTTGTTCTATTTTCAATGAATATTTAGTCTTCAGTTGCCATAAAACTGATGATATAGCATCATCTATGTTTACCTTTGTAGGATCCGCCATTGTTATTTTCAAGTCGCTTTCTCTGTCGTCACACCTAACGACGACGCTGATTTGACAGTTTAGATGTTACTCGAACTACAATTGCCTTGATCCAGAATAAATTGAAGCTTGCGAGATCAGGATGGTCACACGAGGCAAACAACGTTGTCCTTCTGCGGTTTATTATTATTGTTTATATTAGGCTAGGAAAATATTTGGGCAATACAAATAATTTGCCCAAGATCTAAGCCTACTAATAAAAACGCTAGCAATATGATAGGCTACTCACTTGTAACAGCTTCTAGGATATGGGATAGATAGAGGTCCCCGAATAACTAGCCGGTTGAGCGGATATACAGTCGAGTATGAAACTGACTTTATAATATGATTTATTGGACACGATAAAACATGTCACTCTATTTTGTGATAGATAGGGGAATGACATTTATCAGAAGGCCTTTTACCAAATTGAGGGAACAGACTGGGAAGTCAAATCATCTGTCATATGGGTTGGGCCTGAAGGTGTGGCAACTGACGCTATTCTGTCTAAGGATCTCTTAGAGTGGTATCAGTCACCTGGGGATGTTTCAATTCCTCACATTACTCTTACTGTTCATGCTGATCATCAGGCTAAAGATTTGGGGCCTTTGTGTTGCATGCAGGCCGCCACTGACTGGGTGCCTACCCAGCTACCACAGGTTTAATTTTCGCCCTCACTGAAATCATATCGTATCTGTTAGGGTACCATAGATATAGTCAAGTTAGAACACCTCCAAATTGAGCGCAGTCATGGCAGGGAACACACAGATCATCCAGACTAAGAGGCCATGTTGGAAGCCTTACCTCCTCACCTTTGGTCAGGAGGAAGCACAGACGTAGGGCATTGCACACGCCCCTCCCATTAGATTCACCCTCAGAGACTACACTCCTATTTGGCAAGCTCAGTACAAGCATAAACCTGAGGTCAATGCAGGACTTGAACACACGGTTATGGTTCTTCTTTGAGCTGGAGTGTTAGAACCTGCCTGTTCAGCCTGGAACACTCCTATCCTTCCCATTGAAAAACATGTCACAGGTAAATACAGGATGGCCCATGACTTGAGGCGCATTAACGCACCCAGTTGTCTCCACTCCTACCATACCGGTTCCAAATCCTTACACTGCAATGTCAGTGTTGACTCCAGAACACAAGTGGTTCACTTGTATTGATCTTGCCAATGCCTTCTTCTGCCTTCCTTTGGCTGAGGAGCTCCCCACATGTCAGTATCGCTACACCCAGTTACCGCAGGGATTTAATCTCTCACCGGGAATCTTCAACCAGGTTCTTTACCCTCGTAATGTACTCAGAAATATAGTACTTGGCCACATGGCGGCGCCATCTGATTGTGTATGATTTGTGTGTTTTTCAATAGCCATTGCTGTGCGTATTTGTTTATTTATAAATTATTTCTTTATGTATTTGTGTTGTTTTTTTGTTCCTTTTACCCTTCCTGTTGTCCTCGGGTTTCAAATACACACCTTGTTGTGTCAGCAGTGCACATCATATGTCTGTATAAGCTGTAGAATTAGGTTTAGCGCCTTCTATCTGCTACAAAGAGCTAGTGATTTGGGTCATTCTGACCCAGAATACATCATGATGGTTAAGGATACTGCTTTTGGTACACATCTTTTGAATATCCCGTAGCAATAACAACGACGCTGATTTGAAAGTTCAGATGCTACTCGTCGCGTTGATGCCCAGCCTTTCCAGACTGATTCTCACGGCGAAATTAAATTGAAGCTCGAGAGATCAGGATGGTCATGTAAGGCTACTTAGTTTTAGCAGCTGTGAATTACTATGTATGGTAGTTATAGACCTCCCAAACGATGTCCTTTTATCTCAGATTTTGGACCTATAAATAACCTATGGCTTGTCTGCCCATGTTTCCTCTGTTGTGGATGTAGGTCTGTCATTCATGTGTCTTTTTTACTGTAAATAATTTTATACAAGATATTCAATATCGAATTGTGAGGAAACGCTATCTTACCTTAAGTGACAACTCATTTTATTAATCTTAATTGTGATATTCCCTCCGATATTTTACCTTCCTCCTATGATTTTATTGTAGATAGTTTTAACAGTAAACAGGTCTAAAATTTTAAATGATTATTACCAATCCCACACCTCCCTCCCACACTAAACAATAAAAAAAGAAACTGCAGAATAGTGGAAAGACGATGGAGAAAGAATAAGACAGTAAATTACTGAATATTTCATGAACAGGTGAAATCATATAATAAGGCAGTTAAACACAAGACACGCACAATTCTAGACAACGAGAACAACCATAAAGTCCTCTTATCAACAATTCATTGTTTGATTAACCCTATTTTAACAAAGTCTAGCAGCATGTCAACAATCTCCACATGTGAAGACTTTGCAATCCACTTTAGAAATAAAATAAACACTATTAGATTAAAAATATCAGCAGATGCATTGTAACAAAGCAGAGCTTGTATTCATATGTGGGGAAACACTATCACTTTGACCTGCTGACATGCTTAGTAAAAATATTACTCAACTGAAACCAGCAACTTGCTTTTTAGATCATATTTCCACTTTTTTTTTAACCATGTTTTGGCTTTTTTAGTGAATATCTACTGAACATTGTTAATTATTCTCTACTGCTTTTAAAACTGAAATTACTCCTTTTTAGTGGTAATTTAGATGCTACAGTACTCAATAACTACAGATCGGTATCCAATCTGCCATTCCAAAGTAACATTTTAAAGAAAGTTGTTTTTAATTAGTTGAATGGTTTTATCAACTCAAACATTCTGGTCTGGTTTTCAAACCAAAAATTTAAAATTGTTAATGAAGAAACCATCAATATTAGTGCTACTTGAGCTACGTGCAGCTTTTGATACAGTAGATCACTCAATTCTTTAAAACAGACTGCAAAATCTGATTGGCCTCCTAGGTACTGTTTTTAATTGGTTCCGATCATATCTTACTGACAGAATTTTGATGTATTTTTGAGTTTTGATGATTAATCTTTATCTAGAAGATGAACTGTGGTGTTCCACGGGGCTCAACTCACACAACTCTACATTGCCGTGTCCCCTGATGACCAGGACCAGTAAATGCCATTTTTAACAGTTTTGTAAACATTAAGTCATGGATGGCAGAACACTTTATACAGCTCAAACAGGACAAAACATATGTATTGGTCATTGGTTCTGAAACTGAGAAACTCAAAGTGAAACTGCGAGAATTGGCATAAGACGCCTGTGATAAGGTGAAAAACTTGGTGTCATCTTTGACTCAGACCTGAGTTTTGAGCCACATATTAGAAATATTACTAAGACTGCTTTTTATTATCTCAAGAACATTGCAAGAGTACGACCCATTCTCTCATGAGCAAATACAGAGAGACTTATCGTTGCTTTAATACCTCCAGGATTGATTACTGTAATGCTTTGCTTTCTGGTCTTCCAAAAAAGAAAGCATCTAAATTACAGCTGCTTCAAAATTCCAGAAGGAGAGCACACATTACATCTGTACAAAAGTCTCTTCATTGGCTTCCTGTTAATTTCATGTTTCATGTTCCTGTTAAATTTGATTTTAAGACACTTTTACTAATTTTTAAGTCACTAGTAAATGTGGACATGTTTAAGCCAAACTAAAGACCAACCTATTTAACCAGGCTTTTCATTGAACTGTATGGTGTCACAGTGTGCCGACGGGAAGGACCCAAACGCGCAACGAATGGTATGTACAGGGGTTTTAATTAACACACAAGGGACTACAGGCAGGTTAACACAGAGACAGGATAACAACGAACCAACAGAGACAAGGACAAACACTCAGACTTAAATACAGGACGACAACACAGACAATTGGACAGGGAACAACGAGGGCCAGGTGAAACCACTAAACAATCAACATGAGGTTGGGGAAGACATGGACTGGGGAAAGGGAACGGTGGGAAAACACGGACTGGAACTGGGGTGGACAGTAGACAACAAGAAAACACAGACAGACACAAGACAAAACAGACAAGGGCAAAGCCAGACTGTGACATATGGACTGTTCTAACTGTATTTTATTTATTGGTTCATTTATTTTAAATTTCATATATTATATCGTTACGACTAACCTTTTAAACTTTTTATTTATTCATTTTTTTAATACAGTGCTCTGCTTCTAGTGTTTCCTCACAGCAAATTTGAGTTTAATGCTGTGTGTGGAGGGAGTTGGTGTGGCATCTGTCAGTTCGGTTCTTTGGCAGCGGACATTTAGGGCGGGGGGTTGGGTTGGAGTATCCAGGGTTTCGTATTGGCCATCCTTTATGGCTGGGGCTTTGGGATCTTGGGCTCCTTATCTGGTGCTTCTGTTTAAGTTGGAGCATGGAGATTGGGGGATGTTGGGGGTTGGGTTTGGGCTGTGATGTGCTCCGGATCACCGGCCATGTGGTTCTAGGAATGGATCATTGGGCACTGGTGTGGTGTGGGTTGGGTGGGTGGATTTTCTTTCCCTGGTTGGATGCTCTGGTATTGTGGGGTGGGTTGCACGCCTGCCCATAGTCTGGACTGCTGATCTGGTGGCACTTTTGTCGCTGCCGTGGGTGGGGCTTGGGGGACGGTATCACTGTGGTATTGAGTGATTCAATCCATGACTCATTTCTACATTGCCTTCAGTGTTCTGTCTTCTGACTGGAGGCAGGGGGAGGCAGGAGTGGTTTGGGGCCCCAAGGTTTTGGGGCCCCAAGGTTTTAGTTCCTTAGGGTGATCGGGGGCGGGGCCTTGGATATTTGGGCTTGGTTCTTTGTCTCTCTGGATGCTCGTTTGTGGTTAGAGGGTTGGACTGATTGGCATTGCACGGATTGGATTGGTCCGTGTGATGTTGGTATCTGGGGGCGTGGAGGGCATAGGCGTCGTTAGCTATGGGCTTCCTGGGCTAAAGCCCTGGGTCTTTTTGCACTAGCTTTTGATCCATTTCCAATAATATACCTGTACTCCGATAATTTAGCATAAACGGCATTGCTGCGTGAGACGTCTACTGCGCGTTTTACAATACGAAATACGAATGCATGCACAGCTTTACTTCGCATGACTTGCCACCCGATCCACCCGCTCACACACACACACACAGCCCCTGCCAGAGTTGCCAGGTGAGGCGGTATCATTTTAGAGTCCGGTCGCACAATCATTCTTATCTGTCAATAAAATCTGGCAACCCCCCCGTTGTTGTGAATGCCATTTATCTCACAGCATTACATATAGAGACAGTCAGTTGCCTAAATCAAAGAAAAATTTACATTTGTATCTTATTTAAAAAAATAAAATAGGGGCAGAATTTCTTGCAAACATCTGTATTAGAAGTGGATGAGTTTGATAGGATGCCAGAAACCCATTTTGTAGCAGATGAAACAGAGATGGCAGCTACAGGTCTGTGTTTGCTACAGTACTGTAGCTATAACCTTACTGATAGGGCTCAGCATAACAATGGTTGACTATGCATTGTGTTAATGGTTAGAGGAGAAAACTCAGGTACTAACATTATATAAAGCACATATATATAACTTTACTGGTTAGTGTACACAGAACACAAGACAGTTTGTTTACCACTAAAATAGTTTCCTTTTCAGTGACAAAAAGTACGTAGTTGTAACAAGGTCCTTTCCGACCGGGACGCGAACCCAGATCTTCTGCGCTGCCGCTCCTACAATACATGATCAAACGTACTACTGTCGCCAAAGTGTGTTTTGAGGTGCTGGAGAGTGAGATTTACTTACTGCGCAGCTACCAACTGGCCGTGACATAGGCTATCAGGCCTATTATTTTTAAATCAGAGTATGACAATGTTATTCGTTTTTTACCATGGGCCATGCTCCCTCAGCATATTTGGATGTGTAAGTTGGATACATTTATTGTAACATGTTTGAGTCCTGGAAGAGTGCTATAGGCCTATAAATTAAATGTATTATTATTGTTATTGTGTGTATCGGAAAACCTGGACAACCGGGTATACTTAATCACCTGGCAGTTATGTCCATTGAAAAATATGCTGTTGTTTACTTGGATCATAGTGTGGTTATTGACAGATTTGCCAAACTCAAATCAAGGAGATACAATCTGATGCTCCCCCTTCCAAAAGTAACAAACCAGACACAAGACAGAGACAAACAGCATGAGTGAAATACAGTATAATGGAGACACCAGTACAATATGACCAGGAAAATATGATGAAGAGACCAGGAAAGAAAGACAGATAACAAATAGATGGAGTTACAATGAAAGTCACAGAGTATGGTATGCATTAACAAAAGGGTTATTTTAAAACATGCAAATGGTCTAATGCATTTAGCTGTATTTTGCTCCTGGGGTGCTGTGGGTCTGTGTCTGGGCTAAGCCCCTAGTCTTTTCAAACTCTAAAAACTCCCCTGGTGAAGGGCTGAGTCCGGGTATCCGGGGTTTCGCTTTTGCAGGCTTTGAGGGACTGAACCATTTCTGCATTGTTTCTGTTTACTGGTTGGGGTTGGAGCATTAGAGGTTCTGGGAGATGTGTTGTGGTTTGGGTTATTTAGTGCTTCTGTGGTGTCGTCTCCGAGGTTCCGGTTATGGTGGTGGCATGGTTGGTGCCTGGTTGGTGGCCTGGATTGTGAGTGGGTGTGCGCCCTGGCCTGCAGGGTCTAATCTTCCATTTTTGCAGTCAGGGCAAAACTTTTAAATGAATGGATTGATGTGCACTTGACTTTCTATGATGTTTTAGCTAGTATATTACCCTCATGCATGGCCCCATCAGTGAGGCAGAGGTATTGGCTGCCTCCAATCCTGATTTTTCGCTGCGGCCTTATGTCAGATCAGCAAGACTAATATGTTATACACATACATGAAATACATGACCTATACTATGGAATGTTAGGACATATAATAAAAGTGTGAACAAACATTACATTGGTGACATACAGTGAGATCAATTGCAAATGCTCAAATTGAGCAAAAAAGAATTAGCAGCTCAACCCAGTTTGTGATGAACTGCGCAATCCGAGAGGAGACTCACCTCGTCGCTGCCTCCATTCACTGTTTACACGTATTTGAACAGGACAATACACACATTCAGCGATATTGACTATAAAAATAATTGGGATGACTGGAATCATGCAATAATTCTATTTTGGATCAGTGAAGAAATATTTATGTATTCATTTTTAATCATTTGTTTTTTACATCTTATGACACGGGAGGCACTGCTTCCCTTGACCGCACGTCACTTCTGTGTTCGGTGGTGCGCCCCTGGTGCCACATCATTGGGGTCTGAGGTAT
>JAODUG010074641.1:0-13206 GCA_027564795.1 Aphredoderus sayanus
GAACATTTTTGTCATTATTTCTAATGCATTTTGACACATTTAAAAATTGCCTGTAATATTGCCAGAACTCCACAGCTGTGTTACTAATTAGCTTCATTGTAGCGAATGCGTGTTGTGACTAATGTAAAGCCTTGGCCAGCCTTCCTTCCCCTCGTTCCTGCGTCTTCCTGTCGTGACCTTATGTGACTTCCTGTCCCTGCAGGGAGGAGGAGGAGAGCCTGCGTGACAAGATCCGGGCGGACCACGAGCGGGCGCTGCAGGAGGCCAAGGAGAAGCTGAGGAAGTCTCGCGAGGAGCTGCGTGCCGAGATCCAGACGGAGAAGAGCAAGGTGATAGAGGACCTGAAGAAGAAGGAGGTGGGGCCCAAGCCCAAGCCCCTGCCCCCCGTCCCCATGCCCAAGGTGGTGGGCGTGACCGACGGAGAGCCGCCCGAGCCTGATGTCAAGGAGAAACGCGACAAAATACGAGAGGTAGGCCTGTGTGTGCACACAGCAGTCTACAGCAGGAGTTCTCTATCTGGCTTCAAGAGATGATTGTGAAAGATGTGTGTATGTAATATATTAAATCCATTTCTAAACAATGTTACACTGTGAGCTGGTATTCTAATCTTCCATGAAGATTAAGGGGGCAGGCTGGTCTAGTGGCCTGGGTGCTGGACTCCCAGTTGGAGCCCCGGAGTTGACCTACCTGCAAACCTCCTTGAGCAAGATGCCCTTGCCTGCTCCCTACTTTGCATTGGAAGTCGCTTTGGATAAAAGCTTCTGCTAAATTACGTAATACTAATTTATGGTTCATATATTTAAAATGCTGTTATGTAATTGATGTTAACAGGGTTTATTGTTAGCAGCCTGCTAACTATAGCCTGCTAATCGCAGGGCAGGCATGATGGTTGAGGACCACGGGCCTCTCTGTGTATGTGTGTTTTCTGTGTCTGCATCACTAGACCAGATATGTCCCTGCAGCCACCTTCCTATTGCACACCACTCTTCCTGATAATGACTTCTGTAAGGATTAGTGGCGTTTTTAACTTCCATGAGATTAGCCTCTACAAAGCTGCTCTTCATGTCAGATTAGTCAAATGTTATCAAATATGGTTACTTTATAATGGTGACGCATCCTTTATGATAAAAGGGAGAGCTTGTGTATGTATAAAGCCTACACTACACAAGTAGAAATATGGCCTTGAAATTAGCTGGCTGGGTCGATTATGTCAGAGGAACACGTGTATTGGGTCAGCTTGCCTTATTAGCGAATGTAAAGCTTCTCCCTCTGACCAAAGTGGTAGCCTGCATGCATTAATTAGACCAATCTTATTTTCTTTCTAAGGCTAGTGTATAATGTATTCTGTCATCATTCTGTTTTAAGTCTATGTTCCTCATAATTGCGTAGTAGACCAATTTTCATTGGTGATTGCTGGCCCATTGCCATAATGGAGCAGGTTAGCAGCGCCAAGCTGGACTCATGTTAATAATGCCCTTGTGATTGGCTGGACTAACAATTGAATGCTGTTAATGATGTTTACATGAAAGCCATGTACTGTAGGTCAGTCGTTAATATTAGCAGTAAGATGACTTTAGGATGCCACTTCTCAGTAATTACTGAGAAGACAACCGCTTGCTAACTGCAGTTCAGTGTTGAGCTACAGTAATGCAAGGACTAGCCAGAGTTTGGCTAATAGCTTAATGAGATGGTTAAGCCGCCACCACCTCTATTGTCTTTCCATTAGCCTCCATTCACACTTCCCCTCCTGTGACATGTTAGCGCTAACCTGGGCAGAAAAGGCTCAGCAACAGGTCTGGAGGCTAGTGCTCTTTCAGTGTGTCTGTGAGAGAGTGGCCAGTGCTTCTAATACTGTACTGTATGTCTGAATACATGTCTAGTTCCATACTGTGTCTTGCCACCAGCTTTCAGTGAGTCAAAGCCAGAAAGTGGGAACCTGTACAGAATACCGATGGTGCTCTCTGGTCCGCGGACCTTCCCCCTCTCTCCATTCGTTTTGTGTAATAGCCTGGGATCAGCTTGCTTTAAGCAGCGCTTGTAGCCAGAGCACTAGCCACGCGCCCATTCACTCCAAACCTGCCTTTGTCTGGAAATAACCCTGTTCCCGTCGTAATTACCATTCACACAGAATGGCACGCGCTCCCGAATGAGCACAGGGCTAGCAGCTGCACAGGCCGCAGCGCGACACACTCCCTGAGCAGAGTCATTGGCTGCTATATTTTTGCATTCATATAACAGCTTTTCTGTATCTTTGCATGAGGCAGCCATTTGACTTGCGTTTTGGCACTTTAATGTCACAGCTAGTGAGGGTGAACAGCATATTTGTGTGTTCCAGATAGCAAGCAGTGTCTCAGGCGGTGATAGTTGTTGAACCAATCTGTCACGCCATTGGTTGCAATGGAGCTGTACAATCTGTCCAGCCTATACTGCCATGAGGTGTTTTGTAGAGGAGTGCATAATTGACTGATTTTCTAAATATAGGAGATGATATTTTAGAGATTTTCTACTGAATATATTCACTCATTTAGTTCTAAGGAGTAGTAGTAGTAGTAGTAATGACTAATGATTCCTTTTTAAATATTTATTTGTTGAAGTGTTTCCCCATAGAATTTTGTAAAACGATGGGGAAACACCGGAACATTTTCTGGACTATAACTTGCGTTTTGTTTTTACTCATCTGGCTGGTCCTGCGACTTATATTCCAAAGAAAAAACTTGCCAAACAAACGCTAGTGGTAAAAGTTAGCTTGTTAGTCTTGGCTAGCAGTGATGATGAGGTACTGTAGCTAAGCTAATGTTGAAAAGTGTGTTTTCGAACACAACTTGGCTTCAAGAATGGTTACGTGTGTGTGGAATAGTTATGGAATCGATACGATGCAGCTTATGAGCAACTAGAGCTGGCTGTGTGAAACGCAATGTGGAATAAAAGCTACGAAAATGATCCACTTGGTGCCCAACTGGCTTTCTTGATAGTTTATGTTGTTATGACAACTTTATGGAACTATGGAGGAAGACATTTTACTGTGGCGGGCCGCCATGATACAGTCAATTAATGGGAAACACTATTTGTTCCATTCAGTGAATTTGATATGTTTGGCTGTTGGAGGCATTCTAACTGAAATGAACAGAATAAATACTAGGCAACCTGTTATAGGCCTGCGTCACATGCGGTCACGTTACAAAATTATAGTAATTAATTATTCAGTTTAAAAAGAATATAGAGCGCGCATACCCTATTGCGTAGACTGGAAGCCAGATGTCATTCAGACGCAGTAAACGGTGGATTCATAACAACGCTATTGCTTAATCAATGTTGACCAGGCAAAGGCAGCAAGACGGAGATGTGAACACTAAGTTGGATGTAACGAATGTATTTTTGTCACGAAGAGGAGTTAAAAATATGTTATTTACGTTTATGGCAGACGCTTTTATCCAAAGCGATAGCGGTGCAAACCATGCAAGGAGCACCTAACCACTGGGAACAATTGGGGTTAGACATCTTGCCCAAGGATGCTTGCAGGTAGTCCGGATTCGGGGCTTGAACCCACAACCTTCTGGCTGGGAGTCAAACACTCACACCACTAGACCAATCTACACCCGTTATGTACCGATACAGTGCTTAAACGCACATTTTAAGGGGATGGTTAATAGTAATCGATTGGGAAACGTATACGCGCAGGTAGAGAATCTTAAATTTGAATCGACTGAAAATTTCGCTATTTGCATGATTTAACTATTGCAGTGTTTGTTTTATCCGTTCACTGCCCAGCTCGTCTTTCTGCTCTGATTTAAGTTAAACATGTGTTCGGGGGAAACAGACTAATTGACTTTAAAATAAAAGCTCTGTAAAATATACATGTGTATCTCTCTAAAATAAGAGTCACTTTAGATTACAAGTAGCAGATTATTGTAAATATTAGTCAAATATTCAATTTAAATAACAAACTATACTGGTAACCTGTAAATAACTCTTTGTTTAATAGTTGATCTGATATACACTTTTCCCCTAGCCTAAGCTACATAGACATGGATGTAATGTATTGCTATCTTGTTTTCATAGAAATACAATGTGATGCACTACAGCAGGGTTCCCCAATCCTGGTCCTGGAGGGCCGCTGCCCTGCATGTTTTAGATGTATCCCTGCTCCAACACACCTGATTCACATGAATGGGTCGTTATAAGGCTTCTGCAGAGCCAGGACCAGGATTGGGGAACCCTGCACTACAGTATAGTGTAGCTCAAATCTCATTTCAAATTAAAATGTTTGTAGTATTCCTCTATTATAGCTCACCTTCTTTAGTCAAAGGGGGACACATGCCTTCAGGCTTTAATACTAGTAAAATGTAAATATTTTATTTTCCGGACAAATAACGTTTTTACTCGGACAAGTGAATGACAAATTAACTTGTCCGATAGGTCAAGTACATGGAAATGCTTAACGTCGAGCTCTGCAGCTGCAATTTAAGGGATGCACAATTGAGATTTTTCAGGCTGATATTTATTTTTCTACTTATTTAGTAATTAAGGGGGGGAAGTCCAAAGATTGAACCTGTTCAGAATAAATGTGGGCCGATCAGTGAGAGTATTCTAGCCAAAGCGGCCACCTACAGTAAACAGTGTTTCTATACGGATACTGTACACTCATGACAAGTGGAGTGTTTCCTCTGAGACATGGGATGTGTGTGGAGATTGCAACCTTTGCTCTTCCACCTACTCTATAATAGCCGGTCTCACCCACACCTCTCTTTCTTAACTAAAACTAGGCTAGCGTAGTAGATGGCTGTGGTGTGTGATGCAATGCAAACTGGCTTTGTATGTGTGTGTGTGGTCATTGTGGTCAATCATGACATGCATGCGCCTTCGCTGGTTTCTCTCTTTCTCTCTGTTTCTGTCTTTGTTCCTTTGTATCACTTACACCATATTAGATTGGGTTTTCCTCTGGCAGTATTTGGTTTCTATGTGCATTCGCACACTGAGTTTACAGATGCATTTCAGGTTGATCTCCAAGAGGCAGCCCTATAGCATGATATAACACCTTCTATTGTCAGTCAACATGATCAATCCTGGCCCTAACCAGGCTCGCATCACATGGTAGAAACATGACAAGTGAACACCCACCACAAAATTGTAAATCTCTTTATTGGCTTAGTGCCCAGGTGTGTGAGCATGTCTGTGATTAACATTGTCTTCAGAAGAAAAATGTATCGTACTGTAAAGTTTTAATACTTCTTTAAGTGATAGATATCTACTATATGGGTGCCAATTTGCCTATGTAACACTGTTCCTTGCATAATATATCAGCAAGGTAAAATGTCTTATAAATCCTGCCATTTTAGCAGCCACTTAAATTACCATCCCTAAGCCTCAGACACGGGCTATGTTCTCCGTTGATATTACACAAGGAAGGCCGTCTTACTAATATTTAATGATAAGCAGATGATAATACAGTATTCTATGGTTAAATTTTAGACCTACTTAATTCTAAATGAACATACCAGTTTAGGTACAATTGATATGCTGTAGAGGTACTGGATGTGCAGTTGAGTCTACCTGCACAGCTTTACTTTGACCAAGCTTGGTGTGGGTAATCCCTGTATTTTAGGGAGAGTTTGTATGAAGGACATAAAGTAGAGACGTGACCTGAATCTAACTGCCCTAACCACAGAATTCTGCTGATTGTTGGAAGGTTGGGACGCAGAGGTGATATTAGGGAGTTTAAAAGGGGTCATTCCATGATATTTCTTGTTTTTGAAAAAGTTATGTCAATGTGACTTGGAGACATACTGGTCCTTTCTAAGTAGACTGTTTCTGTCTGTAATGGCCAAAGGAAATGGAGAAGAGATGGAGAAACAGGAGAAGTGAAGTGCTTACTTGCTTTGTACAGTACGTAGTGTGTGTGCTCACAGCTGGGTTGGTAACACCCCTGAGGATGTAACCGCTCATAGTCATCTACCGTAGCAGTCAGCCAAATAGGCTATACAACCTACAAGGAAGTCAAGTCTATCATCAGTTCGCAGACTGTAAGTAAAAGTTTAAATTACAACTCATAGCTGATGATAACTGGTAGGCTACTGTGGCATAAACAAATTTGGGTCAGTTGGCAGCTACAATCAGCATATCATATCAAGAGCGTGCACATTTGCAACTATAACTACATTTTATTAAGGTAGGCTATTGTTCAGTAACAGTAAACTGATTAGAAATAGACTACTTAACCGTAACCCCTAACCCTTAGACTGTTGTCTAAGGGATTTACATAACCTTAGCATCGCTTGTTGATTGACTGACACTCGCAGGTGTTCTACCAAAAAGGGATCCCCTGCCCGAAAACTGACAGCTGTCCACAGGAAAGCAAGTTACAGTTGCTTTTATCTGGATCATCGATTAGTCATATCATGCAGACATACAGTATAACTTTGTCTGTGATAATAAAAAAGATAGCCTATGTCTTTATTTAAATTTAATGTTTCTTGTTTAACTGAATAATTGTGTTAGCAGTAGCCTACCTTAGGCTAATTTTGCCTTATATTTATCCTGCATTGGGCAAGGACAGCTGTAGTGTAGTAACTCTTCATTCATAAAATAATACAGTATGGCTGGTTAGTAGGCAAGGACACCTGAATGTCGTACTTTAGTTTAAACTAACCGTCAAACCTTGAAAACATGCTTGTGGATACATGTGGCTGGTTATGAAGAAGTCACACCCCTGTCCCTGTTCCACTGTATCGGCTGTCCCTACGCATGATTCTGGGGCTGTGTAACCACTGCTGTCCCTACATGATTCCTGGGCTGTGTAACCTGCTGCTGTGTTGATGTTGCCTACCCAGTATGCCTCCCATGTCCCTAGTCTGAATGGCGAGGCAGAATGACTGTGCAATATAACTTATTGAAAACGTTATGGAAAATAAAAAAGGGCTTCTGGTTCAAGCTAGGGAGGCACCGATCCGACTTTTTCAGTCCCAATACAGATAGACGAAGGGCCTGGGCTTTGGGTATTGGCCGATGCCGAGTACCGATCTGATACTAGTGTAATATGAATAAGCTGTATTCCTCACTGTGTGAAAGAGAATGGGAATAATAATTGTAAAACATCAGCTTGACTTAAACATTGCTTCCTATGTTTGTAAAACAAAATTATATATATATATATATATATATACACATACACACACATACACATACAGTGCACACACTGAATTACTGAATTGTTGTTTATTATTTAAATAATAAATAACCATGAACCAACAATTCCCTCCATGCTGTTTAGTTTTCTTAGCAAACGGTCCACATGTGCACTGCTAACGCATCGCGTAGTAATCTACCAGAGCACTGTTGACGCATTGCGTAATACATATGTCATTTTATTTAATAGATCGGACAAATAGATTGACACAGTTGTCACTGATATTCGATCCAGCTATTTGAATCTGTTTTGGACCAATATCTGATATCAGTATCAGATCGGTGCATCCCTAGTTCAAACCAACATGCACCGCTTTATCAGAGACTGTATTTTCTCCGACAGCTCAACAGCAGCAAAGCCGTATCCTTAGGTCAGCACGCTACGTGAAAGAGGGGTGAGCAGTGGTTAGTTAGATTTAAAGCAACACTCACTGAAAGTGTTTTTTTTTTTTTCTGAGAATAAGTACAAATTTGTATATTTTCACTTATGCATGTCAAATACATTGCATTGAGACCTCAATGAACCATGTCAACATATGGAAAGAGGCATGGAATGTTCACTTTAAGCAGCGGCTGATTGAAGTGCCGCTACGGCGACTCGAAATGTACCTACGTTTCTGCCATAGTGGTGTGTATGTGGCGTATTTCTGTCCAAACCTGATGTTTTTGTCGCTGTAGAGCTGCCGGCTATGGTAGGTAGTCAAGCTAACAATTATGCAAATGAGTAGAGAACTACTTCTGGTTGCTGGTGCGATGCTTGAAACTGTTGCTGCTTAAACTCTCATTATTATTTTTAGGGTAAACCCTCAGGTTTGAAGCGGTAGTGGACTAAGATTTTCTAGATATCACCTGGTCAGCACAAAGACCATAGTTGACCATAGTTGACCACACTGTCCCTAGAAATAGGAGGCTGAAGATGGTCGGTCAGCACGGGAGGTAAGGTAAGAAGTAAGTCCACAAGAGGACATGTCCTGGTCCCAGTTTTGTCCATGTCAATATACTGTAGGTCTGAGGATGTGTCCTGGTCCTGGTCACGAGCAGGTCTGCTTACTATCCATTGGGTCTACATTTAACACTCTACCTGAACAGGACAAAAACATTTCTATATACTCCACACACTCCATTGGGAGTGTGTCTTTCTATGGAAGTCATATGTAGGAGCAGGCTGTATGATGAACGTCATGAATGGTTAGATTTGTGCATTGAATAAACCTAACCTGCGTTATCTGTTTTACTACCAATGCTTCGGGGAGGTTTAAAAAGAGGCTATCTGATTCTGGACTGTTTTACTGTCTCCATTTTAGGCAGACTTTACAGCTGCCCTTTGCCTCAATGGCACGCAGTATTTATAGGGGAAAGCTATTCTGTTGTTGTATCCTTGCCGTTCTTGTGCTCACTGTTCTGAAAGGCCGTCCATTAAGTTGGATCGGAAGCTTCTGTAGGGCGAGCAGCAGGAAGATTTGAGAGGGAAGGGGGGGCGGGGGCGTGTGCTTCACATCAATCAAACTGACTGCTGAGGTCATTCAGGGCAGACCATAACTCCAGTCAGTCCCCAAAACTTCAGGAAGCAAGAAGGACTTTTTAGTAGTTTTGTGTTATTACTCTGCTCTCTAGTTGGGATGAATGACATCTTTCACCACTCTTACCATGTATAACTGATGGGTTGTGTTGGGATCAAGCAGCAAGTGATCATGGGATATATTAGGGCAGATTGGACCTATGGGAAACATTGTCCAGTGTTTCAGGTGTTTACCTGGCATTGAGAAAGTTACGCCAGGCAAACTGACCAAGCCGTATGCATGAAATACGGCATGCATGCATGAAAAGACAGAAGTTGCAGTTCTTCCTCTATACCTCCAGTAAATAAACAACCACATTAAATATTCCCTGTATAAGCTTTAAAGAGAAAAGTATATTACAGTGGAATTCACCATACTTGAATTATCTGTATGAAATAAATAGTTGTATATATACATATATACTCACAGCTCTGTGCTGACCAAATCACGAAACGTTCCCAGACAAATTCATAATTGTATGATTTACCCAACCCAACCTGTTTCTGGTGTCTTATTTAATATATCTGTTTTCAGATGTTTTGACAGTGCCAGTAATGCAACAATATTAGACCAAACAGCATATCACACTTATCTGGCTGGTTTTTAAATTACTTGTGAATTTATTGTAAATGCATGTATTGTAAATACCATTGTTCAAACTTTTGCTTCATGAACTAGTAATAATGTTATCTTATGAAAAATAGTATATTCACTTGGTGGGATTTGTTATTACAGATGTATGCATGAATGAATGCTGATGTATTGTGATTTTCTGTATTGGGAAAGGCGCCTTAAGGTCCAAGCTAGTGACTTTAATTTGCCAGGGATCTATCTCGCCCCTGGAAACTTTCTTCCATTTCAGAGAAGATCCAGTCATAAGCTTATTGAATTCTTGCTGCCCTCTATTTCCTTTTGTGGAGTTCTGAGACAGCATGTCCTCCTAGCTTCATCTGCTTTGATACTATACCAGTGGTCTCCTCGCCCTTCTAATCCCATCCCCATCTCCAGAACACAATACATGGTGAGCCATTGTGAGAGGACTGCCCCTTAATGACTCTCCTCTTGAGCACAGTAGCAGGCCATTGGCACAACAACATCATGTGCTGATGAGTTGTCACACATCCAACAGCTCATTACCCAGAGTGCAGCACCGCTGTCGCACCTCATTCCCTTGAAAATTCATGATATTTGCAACAAAAATCATATCAAAGGACCTGAGCGCTGTGCACACAGCTCAGAACCAGCACAGAGCTGCTGGCAGCTCTGCTGAATTCCAATTCCTAGTTTTCTCTGCAAAGCCCCTGTGTGTACTCTGGTGTACATCACAAGGCTATGGCCAAACAATCTGCAAACCGACTTAATCATGAAGCCTGCCCTTTTCATCAAGTCTAGTGCCTCATTTCATGTCACTACCCAGATTCTTACTTATATCTAGCCAGTTTCTGGAAAGGATTTTTGACTTTGTTTCAATCTCAAGACTCACCACTGCAGGGCTTGCTCAGGCCTAGCTGAGGTGTATAATCTTACACCTTACTAATATATCTATACGCCATCATTTTAAACTGCTGATGTCCCTCATCCTGCTGTGAAACTGCATGATACATTATTTCAGTTACCTCTGTTTCATAAATACAGAGGAAAATATGAGATGGCATGCATTATTCTATTTGCGCCTAAGAAATAGTCTGCCCCTCATCATTAAGTACAGATAAAGAGATGGTTTAAGTATGGGCTGGATTGAAGTGGCAGCCAGGTGGGCGACAGTGGCACAGTGGGTAGAGCGGGGCGACAGGTGATGGGAAACTCACTGGTTTGATCCCCACTAACTCCTCACCAAGTGTAGAGGTGTCCCTGAGCAAGACACCCTACCTCAACCGCCCCCGGTGGTCAGGTGGCTCCTTGCATGGCAGACAGAGGCTATACTTTAAGTGGCCAGGAGGTTGAAAAAGCGCTGTATAAATGCAGTCCATTTACCATTTTACCAGTACAGGTACTGTGAGGGTTCAAAATTACATTTCAAGGTTTTTAACCTTGTACCAAAATCTTTTGGTATTGACAAAAGGTGCATGCAGAAGAACAGGAAACAGCTTGCGATTCTGTCTCCATTACTGTGAAGTGTGGGCAGCACTGAACAGACTCTCTCCTCCCACATTACAAGCTGCCTGGGCGTCATGGACCTCCACTCTCCCAGATGTAGTCAAGATGCCTAGCTAGCGGATGGACCACCACCAACACTTGCTCACTGAAATAAAGCGCTGAGTGAGAACCAGACCACTGAAGCACAAAATGAATGTGCCGTGATGATGTGGCTACTCCTCAAGACGCTGCAGTAGTCCTGAACAGTTTTGGCAAAATAGCACATTATTCATATAATCTTCAACAGTCAGCTTCCAATTTCATTTCCCAAACTTGCCAGCCAACATTTGCTTTATTCTGATAAACTGTGACCAAATGGTGTTAGCTGGTAATCTGGTTGATGTAGCAAACACATTTATCTCAAGTTGCCTGCTGGTTATTTCTCCCTCTGTACTGTTGTGACAGATTAATCTAGGTTTAACATGTGCACTTCTTCTATCTAGACGGCCATGATTCTCATGATATACAGTATGTCATCAGATTATGATATGGACCTGTGCCATTAGACACTGATGGAATGACTCAGTGGGCCCAGCAACAGTGTAATTGTGATAAACTACCCGTGTTAGAACTGCATGGACAATCTCTATTATGTTGTCATCTTGATTCAATATGATAACACTGATTTGGTAGGTATATATATATATATAAAAAAAAAAACAATTTGTGTATGCGCATATTAGCCACAAATATGGTACCGCCAGTACCATATTTTAAGGGCCTTTTCTGTTATTAAAAGTTGATTGATAAGCTGGTGAAAGTAGTTGATTAAACACTCCTGTCTATTTGGCTGGTCAATACACTTTGGAGGAAAGCGGTAGTTGTCAGAATCAATCAGTGAATTTCCAATCTTAATTTCTAATTAGATTGTCATGGTTCTTCAATGTTTGTCAACATTGTTGGACAACAGCTTGGACTGCCATGCTTATCCTTAGCATATGGGCCAATCAGAAATTGATGAACCATCCAATCAGCAGGGTTCAAAACTTCAAATGGAGCCAGCCAACTCTTAAGAGTCAGACTGTCACTTGTATGTTAGTGTAGTGTTGTTATGTGTTAGTTTATAAACTTTGGAATATGAGCAAAGTGCGTCATGGATAGCCACGATGCCAGAAACACAGTGAAAGTCCTGGCCTTGGATTTTATTGGCTTGGCTGCACGCGTACTCCACGGAGAGGGCTGGACTCTCAGAATCTGGTGTGGAAAGGTAGTCAGCTGTACAGACTGACGGCCATGCTGAAAGATATATGGGCACCCAGCCAATCAGTCTCTGAGACTGGTAGGCAGACAGGCAGTTTGTCAAGTAGGTAGACAGAATTAGTCATACTCGGTGAAAGGCAGCTAAGCAGACAGTAAACTGACAGATTGCGTGGTAGCTTTGTTACCCCGTAGCGCTAAATGGGGCCTGTGGAGGGTAAAGCAAGTTTGACAGCAGCAACTTTGGGTAAAGGCTGGCACCTTGCCTCTCCCCAGCCATGTCATGACACCATGAAGCTCCACATCTCAGTGTCATCCTGTGTCAGGCCTCATCTCCCAATTCTCCCCAATCTGTTCACAGCCTCCCAGGTGCCTATGAAGAATGTAGCCTAATTTGTTTTAGACGCTCCATGAGTGACAGTAGTAGGTTCCATCCTGCTCTATTATGTCTCAATTGGCTCTTAGGAATTCATTTTGAAGTACTTAATGATGTGTTGATGTGTAGTAACTAAGTTAGCCTTGATGACTGCTGAACAGAATGTGTTTACTTACATTATGTTTGTCTCGTTGACTGCACAGGCATAAAGCTCTGTTTGGTGACATAAAGGCATAAATGGTAGGCCTGCACCGCAAAATGATTTAGGCTCAATCTATGAGCTAACGTTTTGTGGCCAAAAAGATAGTGTTGAATGGTACCATCATTTCTATCGCACAAAATACCATGAAATATTGTGATATAGTTTGTTTTAAGGCTGTATTGCCCATTCCTCGCAGAAAACAAGTTCTTCCAGAACCCTGGGTCATGCCCTGCTTGTCAGCCCAGCCAAACCACCATGAAGCAGGGAGGACATTTTAGATGCGGGGCTCATAGTGGCTGACGCAAGAGTGAAAACAAAGCATCATGGATCTCTAGTTTTCTGTATACTCAGTCGCTGAGTTCATACTGTAGCTGTAACCCTCCTGTCGCCCTTAATTATAAAGACTTATGCCACCAGAGGGCGCCATCGGATTGTGTATGATATTGTGTGGTTTTTAATTGGCATTGCTGTGTGTATTTATTTCTTTATGTATTTATGTTGTTTTTTCCTGCCTTTTAACCCTCCTGTTGTCCTCGGGTTTCAAACACACACCT
>JAODUG010074662.1:0-13203 GCA_027564795.1 Aphredoderus sayanus
TATTTGTGTTGTTTTTTTGTGCCTTTTAACCCTCCTGTTGTCCTCGGGTTTCAAACACACCTTGTTGTGCCAGCAGTCGGCGGAAGGAATTTGCTGCGTGATTGCAGCGTGTTGTGGCAGGTGAGGGTAAGGCTTGTTGTCTGGGCGAATTAATCTGAGGCTGCTTTGCATGCAATGTGTCAGCCTCACTGGCTGGTGGGCACTGCCCCCCCCCCCCTCCACCGCCCCACCCCAGCGGAGAGGTCACATGGGAAATGGCCATCTGCTCGGCCCACGCCGTCTGTCACCAGCTGGCTATAATCACAGAGGTGCTGCGAACAAGAAGGGCCTGGAAATAATAGTGCCGCGGTGCAATTTAGTGTCATTACAGTAAATATTGACGCGTCATCCTCCTCCATGAGGGCTGTCAGTGCCGGGCACACGCTCTCTTCGCCGCCAGGCCTTGTTTCGGGGGTGGCAGGTCCAGTATACTGTAGGCTGGGTCATCAGCTCCTGTGTGACTGCTCCTTCATCAGTAGCCATGTAGCCACTGTTAGACAGCAGGCATGTCTAATATAAACAGGCAACAATAAAGGACCATTGGATAGTTGTCTTCACTACAAAGTTAAATATTCTTTTACAGATTTAGGGTAGTGAGCTTGAGTCCAATAGGCTATTCCCCAAATTTGCACCTGAATTTGACATGGTGGTTGGTAGCATATTGCAGACAAAAACAGAAATCTGTGTTTAATTGCATGACATGGAAAAAACAAACACAAATTATTAATATTTCATATTATTATTATATACATTTGGCATCAAATTATTTAGCCTAATAAGGTATATCTCTAGGTTGTTTGTTGTACAAATCAATTTTATTTTGTGTCTTACTCTGTTTAGTCCTCATGATGGCCTTACAATATCGTAGTGAACCACCAGATGGCGCCATCTGAGTGTGTATGATTGTATGGTTCTTTTTGTTGTCCTCCTGTTGTCCTCGGGTTTCAAACCCGCACTTTGTTGTGTCAGCAGTGCACATCATATGTCTGTGTAAGCTGTAGAATTAGGTTTAGCGCCTTCTATCTGCCACAAAGAGCTAGTGATTTGGGTCAGTTTTACCCGGAGGACATCATGAGTGTTAATTTAGTTTTTGTTGTTTAGGTAGGTCAGGGTTTCCTGCTAAGCAGCAGATCTGTTGTGCTATTTGTCACTGTGAATGACAGTCTTTAACTGTGCAGACAATTCTTTGAGATTGTTAGCCTGATATAGGAGTGCAAATTACAGCGGAATTGAGTGAAATTGCCAAGAGTACAGATAATACACGGCCAGAACATCTGATCAGAGTGTGTGGTATGCAGGCAATCATAGGGGAGTCAAAATGAAGCGGACATATTGAGTCAGACTGTGGTATTGCTGGAATGTAATGCTGGAATGTTTACTGATGGTCTTTTGTATTGTATCCATCTGTGTTCTTGGGTGACGGACATAGTTCAAGTTTCACAATCGGGCTGTTTTGACATGAATGAAATAACTTCAGCCTGTGCATTTCCAATGGGACATAGCTTACATACTGTGAAAAGGTACTTTTAAATCCCACTATAGCAGCAGTGGATGGAATAATGACATTTATAATACCAGTCTGCATTTATTTTCAACAATAATTATGGATCAACTTTCAGTGTTTATGTCTTACAGTACATTGTGTCGCAATAGCATGTTTATGCTTTGCTAGCAAAATTTCATGCACACAAGCACGTATCAGTAATGTAGCCTGTTTCTCTCCATGCTGAGCTGCAGGTCTGTATGGACCTTTTTAACAAAGGGCTCACAGACAACATTATTGTATTGGGCAACGTGTACAGTAAAAAATATGCTAACATGGAATAACCTGTAACCTGTGTGTGTGTGAGTGTGTGCACACGTGTGTGTGTGTGGGGTGGGGGTGAATCAAAACAACAATGTTGTGTAACTCTGACTTCAACCAAGAGGGGAAACGTTGCCTCAAATTGAGGAGTGTGTTTTTGGCATTTGAAATTAATTGCGTTAGCTTTTGTTTATGTAACCATTAAACAGTTATGTGTTGTTTGCATACCGGTACCTTTCACACATTTCAAATAGAACGTTAAAAGTTATGCTATAATTACTGTATGTAACTAATGCACAATGCACATATACTACAGCATTCTAATAACTGATTGTACTTGTATTACAATGAGAGTATCGATAATAAGAAGATAACTAAATGTATTCTATTTGTATTGAACACTACTTTGTAGCTCGAAGCATTTACATTCCTGTGTGATCGGCTCATGACCCCTGTCATGTTAGTCTTTCTTTTGTTTCTTGCTAAAATGGGAATGTTGTTATTGTCAATGTGCCAAGAGAAAACGGAGATATCTCCTAATGTGTTGTTTTCTGGAAGGGTTAGTGCTGAATCACCATGAATGGCATAGGGGCACAAGTTCTTGCTTGGTGGTGGTAATAATCATAATAATAATAATAACATTTATCATCTTTAGTTTATTATTTATAGCGCTTATAAGATTACATGCACATGCGTGCTTCATAATGAAATTAGACAAACAAGGATACAATATGTGTTCTTCTAGCTTCAGCTCTAGCAATATTACAACAATTCCTCATCTCATCTCATGGCTGTCTGCATGTTTCTGTTTTCACAAAACGCTACTCCCTGCAAATAATATGGAGATGTGATTTTCATGCGAACCAGTTTAAACGACACACAAAAACACAAACATGTTTTTCTTTTTATCCTAAGCTCCTTACATGAATGCATACCTTTTTAACAGTGGTTGCCCTGGAGGGAACTAACTCCAGCAGCGGAGGTGCCCACGCTGTGTGAATTGAATTTGCATTTGAGAGCTCCTTTTTCCTTCAAAAGGCTCTTGATGCAACACAAGTCTGGAGAGCGTTTAAACATGCTTAAATCGGCCTAACTGTCACAGAATGCTAATGGCGTTTTTAACTGTGAGCTCTCATTTAGCTGTGAATGTGGTGAAGATCTAGTCAGGTGTTTGGGATGGTTTAGCCCGATACAGGTGTCTCGTTATAGCCAGAGAAGGAGGTAGAGGAAACGTTTGTCTTTGCTTAATTATCCAGCCTCCCTCAGTTCCGACATAAACAAGCCCTCCCCCCCCACATCTCCTCCCGACTGGCCCTGTCAGTACAGCCAGCTGTGTTTGAGTTGAAACCTTCTCACTTCCACCGGCCCAGAACTGTTCACCCCCGTCGCTGGGAAATGGCAGGCAGATAATGGGAAGCTTTCAGACCATTTTTATTTTTTGTTTCCATTTTTGCCCTCATAATTGTTTTGCAAGTTGCTCTCGTTTATTTCTGCTCACCATTTGGTTTCGACCTTGCGGTTGAAATTAGCATTACAATCTTATTTTGGCTTGAACTGCAGATCCCCCTTCTCCAGCCAAGTGTGTTGTCTCAAACATAAACAAAGAGCTAGGTAACTTATTTCTAAGATGCTAAAACACAATGAATGTATTGTATCTACTGTAATATACGATTAGAGCATCACAACTTTAGCCTAATGATTGTATATAAAAATGATAGACTAATTAAAATGATTCACGGGTCTTTATCTGCGATGATATAAGCCCACTCACCACAACTGTCTCTCTTCCACACCTTCTTAGCACACCTGCTTTCAAGGACGCACACGTTTGTGATATTCAGGCAGTGTCAATAGGATCCATAGCAGCTGCTGCTCCTGTTAATGATCGACCAGTCGTTCCATTCCAGGCTTATGAATGACCTCATGTCAATCATTTCTATATAGGTGATGTGCTTTTGCTTAACCCTCCTGTTATCCTTATTATACCTTATTGTGACACAAGATGGCGCCACCTGATTGTGTCTGATGGTGTCCTTATTTTTAGTGTCAGTGCTGTGTGTATTTATTTCTTTATTAATTATTTATTTATGTATTTGTGTTGTCTTTTTGTGCCTTTCAACCCTCCTGTTGTCCTCGGGTTTCAAACACACACCTTGTTGTGCCAGCAGTGCACATCATGTGTCATCAAGGTGTGTGATTGAAACCCGAGGACAACAGGAGGGTTAAAAGGCACAACAACAACACAAAGACATAAAGAAATAATTAATAAAGAAAAAAATATATATATATATACTATACTATCATACACAATCAGATGGCGGGTGGGACGATGTGATATTATAAGGACATCATGAGGGTTAAACAGTCTGTCGTTTGAATTCTGTTGTGTGTCTTTCCGATAACAACGGGGTTAAAGGCAATCACGGACACCAGCAAGGGCATCAGGAATGTCGTTGGTTTTGAACAAAGGCAGGGGAAGTGGTTGCAGCGTTATAAATGTCACGTGCACACGTCTTATCACGCTGATCAAACACTTCTTTTAGTCGTGGAGATTGGCTACTGTGCCGTGCATGAATGAACGTTTATAAATACAAGACAAAATGATATGATATTTTTAACATTAATACAGCAGCGGTCAACTATCTCCTATATGTAAAGATGTAGTGGACACATTCTATTGTTGTGTTGTTTTGGTTTGAGGTGCTGGTGTCTTAGTGCGACATCTAGTGGTAGAATGTCATATAGAGTCACTTTAATGTCATTCATAGATTTTTCACTCTAAATACATCAGTGGTATGAGAATGGAAACATGAAAGCAGCATTATAAAACCAGGAAAACATTTATATCTGATACATTTAATAATGTAATTGATTAATTGAATAAAGATATTGCACAGGGGGTCAAGGAAAATACACTGTTTGTGTACAGTATAAGTCTTACACATTTTGTGTTGTGTAAGTGTTGACATAGAATGACGGCCATGGGAAGTTTTTTGTGAATGAGTGCTCTGCTCCTGCTTGCAGTACGGGTCAAACAGAGTGTGGCTGTGTGACCGTGCCTTGCAAGGAGGAGAATAAATGCATAAACAAATTCCTGAATGTATCCTTCATTGTTGGAATACATTCAAGGACAATTTACCAAGTGCGAAGTCAAATGCTTCTTTTGCAACATTCTGACCACAAATTGATGTGTGTGTGCGTGTGTGTGTGTGTGTGTGTTAACCTGTAATGCTCTTATGTCTGCCACTGGTTACCCATAATGCCTATTTGAATAGTGTGGCTCTACAGTGGTTTTACAGCTGATAGTGGTTTTACAGCATACAGCCTACTGTAACATTAAACTGAATACCCCAGATACAATATACAAATACAAACAATACAAACTATAATTTTATCTTTCTGTTTTTCATTGGTAGTGTCTGAGCAGATGTCAAGTTATTATAACAATTGCTTCCTTGTTTGAAGAATGTCCTGTCATTTGCTGAGTTGTTTGGAATAAACACTGGAAATGAATCACCTCTATATTACAATGCATGGCAACTATGCAAAAACATATACAGTATGTTAATGATAATGCCTATTTAATGAGCCGAATGTATCTTAGTCTTCTATTTGTGAAACTACTTGGTATTTCAAACACAACATACAGAATGTCACTTATGTGACATTTACTTATGTGTTTTCACATAAGTTCTGGTCAACTTTGTCTTGCCTCATTGACTTCAACCATACAGTATTGAGTTCAGATACTTTGGAAGTCAATGAGGCATGAAAAACAGCAATAGATCGGTCCGCTAAATACAGTGACCAAGTGGAATATTTCTTTCCAAACAGAGTGTGGGCTTCTATTGAGGTAAGGGTGCTAAACAGTCAAAGGTCTCACTTTAAGCAGTTCTAAATGTGGAAGCACTCCTAATACTATAGATTTAAGTGATAGGGCATGTTCAGTTCCATCTGGTTCATTCAGAATACGGCCAGCAAAGTAATTCGGTCTGGACACGATTTATAGTAAACGGAAACTCATTCTACCTTTTTTTGTTTTTCCAACTGTCGCTTTTCTTTTTTTCCTTTTTCTGCCACCAACCCCATTCCCTCACTCCTCTATCTCCCCTTTATCTCCTTTCTCCTCCCCCTTTTCTGTCTCCTCACAAGTACACATTCCCGTTGCTCTTGTGTATATTCTGAATGGCTGCTAGCTGAAGACACCCACAGCCCTTGGGGTGGAACATGGTGGGATAGCTGTGATGACAGCGTTTCAGTTACTTAACCATTGACATGCCCATAGGCTCGCATGTGTGGTACTATACAGTAGCAGGATCTATCCAAAATCCCAGTCTCTCCTTCAAACGGAAGCCATTCATCTATACTGTATGGGATGACAGCCAGTGTTCAGTTGACAGTTGATACTGTTTGGACACAGATATATGGTTTCCACACAGCAGGTGAGTCTTTTGTGTTGCTATTTCATAGCAACTGTTCTAAAGTATTGTCTTTTAAAACCGTTCTTATGTGCTTGAGTTAAGACTTGATGCTTCAGATAAAGAAAATACTTTTACTTGCACTGATATTATTTGATTTGATTGATCCTAGCTGTTGTCATGAAGTACAGATGATTGTTGAATGTGATTTTTTTTATAATCCCAAGAGAAATTGTTATTGTTTCCTTGGCTACTATATACTGTATTTAACCCTTGTGATGTCTTCCGGGTCAAAATGACCCAAATTACTATTGCTTTGTGGCAGATAGAAGGCACTAAACCTAATTCTTACACAGACATATGATGTGCACTGCTGGCACAACAAGGTGTGAGTTTGAAACCCGAGGACAACGGGAGAGTTAAAAGGCACATAAAACAACACAAATACATAAAGAATTTATTAATAAATAAATAAATACACTTAGCAATGACAATTAAAAGAACCATACAATCATACACAATCAGATGGTGCCATCTGGTGGTTCATTACTATATTTTTAGGGCATCACAAGGGATGTACTTTAAAGAAAATGCTTTTTCAGCATTTTATTGTGTCCTTGTTTGTATATGTCTTATCTGGTTGTGTGTCAAATGCAAATGGTATATGCACGTATGTGTGTTGGTTTGAGTCAAGGCCACTGTAGGGTTTTGCCAATTGCATTTGTATGCCTTATGATCTGCACCTGTTTGAAACTACTTTTCTCATGAAAATTCATATCTCTGTGGTTGTTGGACGAAAGTATAACCTTGTGCAGTAATGTAAATTCCTTGTCATTTCCACGTGTAGCTCAGTTTCCCAGGACAGGGTGTTTTGACTTTGGTTTAATGAAGGGGTGATGTCTACGCTAACCATAGTTGAATGGGCACATTGCAGGCTGTGATGAATAGTGGCATGGATTGTAAATCACCTACTGAACACAGAGCAGATTCCTCTGAGCAGTGATGTCACCACAATCATGCGTGAAACAAATCCAGACACGATCAGCTCAGCCGAAGCCAGATGTTTAATTTCACAGCCAACTCCGTAGTGGATGGCATGTAGTCAGAGCTATTTCGCTGCTGTTGTTGATTTGTAGCTTACTTTAAGGTATATATACTCAAGCTGTATACTAATATTATTAGTAATAGGCAATGCTGAGTCAAAGCAAAAGGGCAAAGGAAGCACATAGAGAAGTATGTGTCATTGGAGTGTTTTGTCAATATATCTGATTCTAAAGTGTTGTTGTTGAACTACTTTCAGTGAGTTACATGCAGCTGACACATGTATCATTGTTTGCTACAGGTTTCCTGTCATTCAACGATGCTGACCTGGGATCAACATGGCCAACCGATACATCAAGCACAAGTATCTTTGGATATTTGTTTTGAATTATGACAACCTGTGAAATACCACTACAATGGAGAAAGCTCAAATGGTGACTCTGGGGTGACGTCGCAAACCTCACCGCGGTCAGGATCTCTGACAGACGCAGCTCTTCCCAGATGGATCGCCTACCTGAGGCCCCACGCGGTGCTCCTCCACGGCCCGAGCAGGACTTTCCCAAGCCAGTGAAGAGCGCGGCTGTCATCGGCGGTGACAACGCTGCATTCCTGGAGCCTTTGTGGCCCCCGGAGCCCATCCACCAGCCAAGCATCCCCGCGGGGGATCCTCGGGAGGTTGCCCAGTCCAAGCCAAGTCTGCTGGCCCCTGTTCAGACTGTCCCGCTCCCACTGTCTGTGGACGTCTGCGGTTCTCCCGCTTATGGTGCTTCTGCCGCACAGGGACATTTAAACCGTAACAATGCTTTCACTGCTAACAAATCTGTAGAAGAAGACGCAGATAACCAATCAGGCTCTGGATATGAGTTACCCAGATACTCTGCCACCAAATCTGTAGAAGAAGACGCAGATAACCAATCAGGCTCTGGATACGAGTTACCCAGATACTCTGCCAACAAATCTGTAGAAGAAGACAGCGATGGCCAATCAGGAGTCCCGAATAACAGACCTGGCTCCACCATCACCTTCTCGGTCTGCACCCGTTCTTGTTCCGGCATCACCAATACGAGCGACTTCCTCCTCCTCCAGGAGGTCTCGGATGGCGGGGAGTCTTCTCTAGAGGACGAGGAAGATGGAGGTGGAGATGGAGGTGGTGATGGAGAGGGAGATGGAGATGGTGATGAAGAGGATGACGTGTTTTCGGAGCTGCTGCAATGCGAGGACTCTCTTGTGGACCACAGATGTAGATTAACCACTGGTAGTGACCATGGAGACTCAGACAACACAACAGAGGATGCTGACACTGGAGAGGTACTCAACCATTTACCCCATAGGAATTGTAATTGTAATTGTAATAATAAAATTTAAAATGTTATTTCCTCCCCTAAATACATTTTAAAATGTCAGTTTAGCTGCGTTTTTTTGCAGCAGGATATGCAAAAAAAATCATATTAGTGGCAGTAATGCATTTGGTTAGGCACATTTTTATTATTACAACTGTAAATTATTTATAATTAATATTATTAAATTCCCTCATTTGACAGTATTTCAGATTGTATTTCAGATTGAATACTTAGAGTGAGGGTCAATGAACAATTAAAAATTTTACATTTAGCTGAAACAAAATAGAATGTAAACAATGTCTGATTTCTCTCCAGTCTCCCAGAAGTTTTGACAGAGTTCACAGTATTAGCACTGAACTTCCATTACCAAGGGTTTCCTTTTCTTTAACAAGTCTAGGCAGATTTCTTCTTTTTGTCTTCTTTTTTTCCCCTCTTTCCACCTTTAACATGACCTTAACTGTGACCTCATCTTCTAGTTTTACTGCCCTTTAAAAGTTCTGAAGTCTCGAGTACAAATAAATAAGTGTCAGAGCAGCATGTCAAATAGCACATAACTGTCATGTTTTTTCAAACAGCCCGTAGATAGCGGCATACAATGAAAGTGTTTTGGGAATAATTGCTAGCATGGGTTGTTTTGGAAAATAATGGAAGTATGCGGGTATTCCACATAACCTGTTTTGAATAATATGACTGACTGAGAGTCAACACTGTCATCCTAACACAAACTATCACTGGTACAAAGAGACTTTGAAGTATAATTTCTCTAAAAGCAAAAACAGCATGATGGTTTGGCAGTTCTGTGAAATTATACAATTAAATAAAATAAATAATTAAGTAAATGAAATGTCAGATTCTACATGGTGAACATTTATGCATCCACATTCAAAAACAGTGGCAATGAAGAAAACACACAGTTGTAGCTCTTAACATTGACCATACGGGGGCACTGTCAGCACAGTGAGCCTATCTGTGGCTCAATTGCTCCTACTTGCATCATGGAACGATGCTTAAATAGCTCTAAAATATATGTAGGCATATTTTTAAGCTCGCCTAACTACATATCGTGACCAGTATTGATGGCAGTTTTGCATCATGGACTTTCGAGAGCGATGATTTTATTCAAGGGAATAATCCAGGTAGCTGTTGCCCTCTCGCATGACCAGCTGCTTCTGGTACCTCCATGGTGATCTCTGGCGCTCACAGTGGGTGGCATGGAGGACCAGGCATGGAGCCCAGAGGCCTGACACTTAGCTCCCCATTTGCATGTCAAAGGCACTGTGTCGGGGATCACAGTGTGGCCAATTTGCGCTGATAATGTTATAGTCGGCTCACATCTTGTTGCCCGCGGAAGATAACATTGCCGCATTTATCTAGAGAGGATTGACTCATACCAACCAAGTTGCCATGGTGTGAGGCCTTCATACAATCGATGGGGCCGGGGATGGGGCAAGAAATAAAGCCGTGAATCAAGGGCTACTGTCTCGCTGCAGCTTCTGGCATTCTCTGGAATGTGTCTCCTTTGCTGATATTGCCTACATTCTTGAGCAGCACCTTGTGAGGATGTAACTCAGTAGAGACAGTGGGAATGCTTTCCACATTTGAGTTGGACATGTGCCAGACTGGGGGGCATCTGTTTCCTGCATGTGTGTTTGCCTGACCCAAAGGGTTAATTGTAACATGTTAGATCTCCAGCTTCTTTAGGCTACTGACTTGATACTGGAATATGTTGTTCTACTCATACTGTTGCAAAGCAGAGCTGGTGGTTTTGAAAATGAACAGTTGAGTTTAAAAGCAAGTGACGTAAATAAGGGAAGTTGAACAGCAGATCACTTGATTTGTGTGCATGTCTGAGTGTGTGTGTGTGTGTGTGTGTGTGTGCGTGCATGTCTGCTTGCATGCGTGTGTGTGTGCGTGTATGTTTCTGTGACAGAGAAGAGAGCAGTGTTTTGGATTTACACTTTAATTAGTTGTCAGTTAGTCAGTTAGTTGGTCGTCATTGCCGACATACTATAAATCAACAGTCATGTGCCATTTCAGCAATTTGTTCACACATATCTTGTCTCCATATATAGTTACTGACTGTTTGCTTATGCTGTTAAAATCCAATGTACAGAACACGCCAATGTTAAACACAGCGTCACAACAAGCAACGCTGAACGCTGGATGTCTGATACATAGGCTCCTGTGAGGAAGTGGGGTAGTAGACTTTCATTGGCTGTTAGCACTGTCACTCACAAGTATGTATAGGTAATTCCAGCACAGTTGCTAGTGCATTGCTTTATTTACTTATTTCAATCTCTATGTTTGTTTTAAGCAGTAACCGTGGCCTACTTGTTGGCCTACAATAGATTTACAAGACCTACAAACAATCAGACTCGTGTCGTTTAGTTCCCCAACTAATTCCTCTGCATAAGTTTAATGTCCGACATGGTCAGTGAGCTGTGTCAAAGGCTTTACACAAGTAAAAGCTGGCTCTGCGAGAATGAACTGCAAGACTGAACTTCTAACTGATAAAGACAGAGATAAAATGTATGTCATGTTTTTATTTATTACCTAGTTACCTAGTATTCTATATATAAATTCTATACAGTATACACGCATTTCCCAACAGTTATAGTGACAAATTCAAGGGATCTTGTTTTATACCGTAACTGCAGCTTAGAAATATCAATTCCAATGCAACTAGCGATATTGATTTGGAAAACGTTATCATATATGCAGTTTAAGGGGCAAATGTCTAATGCAGTAAACTAGTCTATAGTCTATAATGTATTTACACCAGTGAAAGTGTGTGATAGTAGTTTTTGAAGCTTTCCATTTTGGTTTGGCCCTGACAGAAACATTAGTGCTCTCAAAGCACATACTGATCCCATATCTACGTCACTGGTTAGCGCTTGGTCTGAATGACACAGCAAAGCAGGGTGGCCTCTTTTTTTTGGGCTCCTAGTGACCTCAGATGACCTTTCGTACCACAGGAAAGGTCGGAAGGGGATCGGCGGGCTTTAGGTCATTCCTAAGGGATTGAATGAAGAAAGAAATGTTCCTCTAGTGTTAGGTCAGTCAGCTGAACTTGGGTGGTCAACCGAGTCTGGTGAATATAGTAGTGTGGTGTCTGTTCTTCTTTGTTAATTCCGGGTTACAGCTAAATACAACTAAATTTTAATTTGAAATATATCTCCAGTGACAGTGTAAAACATGAATTAATTGTTCACTAGTTTGACTAATTAATAAGAAGAGCTACCCTCTCTACCCTTTCTCCCCTATCTCTCTACCCTATCTCTCTACACTATTTCTCTACACTATTTCTGCCCTATCTCTACTCTACCTCCCTATCACTCTACCCTATCTCTCTACCCTATCTCTCTACCCTATCTCTCTACCCTATCACTCTACCCTATCTCTCTACCCTATTACTCTACCCTATCTCTCTACCCTATCTCTCTACCCTATCACTCTACCCTATCTCTCTACCCTATCTCTCTACCCTATCTCTCTACCCTATCTCTCTACCCTATCGCTCTACCCTATCTCTGCCCTATCCTCTCTACCCTATCCTCTCTACCCTATCTCTCTACCCTATCTCTCTACCCTATCTCTGCCCTATCCTCTCTCTTCCATCCATCCATCCATCCATCCATCCATCCATCCATCCTCAAACGATTATCTGGAGTCAGGTCGCGGCAGTAGTAGTTCCAGCAGGGGACCCCAAACTTCCCTTTCCCGAGCCACATTAGCCAGCTCTGACTGGGGGATCCCGAGGCGTTCCCAGGCCAGTGTGGAGATGTATTTTCTCCACCCAGTCCTGGGTCTTCCCCGAGGCCTTCTCCCAGTTGGATGTGCCTGGAACACCCCCTTAGGGAGGTGCCCAGGGGACATCACCAGATACCCAAACCACCTCAACTGGCTCCTTTCAACGTGAAGGAGCAGCAGCTTTACTCCTAGTTCCTCTCGGATAGCCAAGCTTCTCACCCTATCTCTAAGGGAGATGCCAGCTACCCCCCTGAAAAAACACATTTCGGCCACTTTGCCCGATAGATTGCCTGGTAGATCGAGAGCTTTGCCTTCCGGTTCAGCTCTCTTTTCGTTACAGCGGTGCGGTAAAGCAATTGCAATACCTCTCCCGCTGCTCTGATTCTCCGGCCAATCTCCCGCTCCAATGTACTCTCACTCGCGAACAAGACCCCGAGGTACTTGAACTCCTTCACTTGGGGTATGGACTCATTTTTTACCTGGAGTAGGCACTCCATCGGTTTCCTGCTGAGAACCATGGTCTCAGGTTTAGAGGTGTTTATCCTCATCCCAGCCGCCTCACACTCGGATGCGAACCAATCCAGTGAGTGATGCAGGTCACGGACTGATGGTGCCATCAGGACCACATCATCTGCAAAGAGGAGAAAAGAGATCCCCAGGCCACCATGACTCCGCACCACGACTACGCCTTGATATCCGACCATGAATATCACAAACAGGATTGGTGACAAAGCGCAGCCCTGGCGGAGACCAACACCCACCTGGAACGAGTCTGATGTACTGCCGAGAATCCGGACACAGCTCTCGCTTT
>JAODUG010074673.1:0-13201 GCA_027564795.1 Aphredoderus sayanus
GGTTTAGCGCCTTCTATCTGCCACAAAGAGCTAGTGATTTGGGTCATTCTGACCCAGAGGACATCACAAGGGTTAACTCTCCCACTGTCTTATGGGTCAAAATGACCCAGCCAATAATGCCAGTGCAATTTTTTTTAATATTAAAAACAACTGTCAATTAGGCCTATTAACTTACTGTAATCAAATCTGAGGTTTTTACAGATACTTTATTGTGTTGTCTTAATTTTGTACACCTTTTGCTGTTCATCAAAGCATTTAGCAAAGAAAAATTTAAACATTGATCAATGGTTCGTTGTGATTGGTTAAGCCCGCCTGGCGAAAGATTGAAAAATTGACCTTGAAGCAAATATGGTTTGTCTGTAATCTGTATTTGTATTCAGAGCCAGTCAGCAACGGCCTTTCAAAATAATAATAAAAACTGCGTTAATGCGCGATAAAATAATTATCGGCGTTAATTAAGTGGGTTACTGCAATAATAATGTGTTATCTTACCCAGCACTAGTATTCATATATACTGTATGCAGTAATGTTCCAACTGTGGTACAGGGAAGTACCATGAAACTTGTGAATTGTAAAGCCACAAATAAAATGTTTGGTCATTCCAATGCGCATACAGGTTAACTCTCACTAGCTACCGGTAGATCTTTCTGGCGCCTGTTGAAGTAATGGATTTTCCTCCAGTGTTGGACAGCCCACAGTGCTTACATGCCAATGTGCCAAACTGTGATACAGAAGCAGCCTTGTTGGACTTAACAGGTGGAGCAAGGAAAAAGACTGTAAAATGCCTTTTTGATTGAAGATGAGAAATATTATTGGCACGCCAGGACAGGTCCTCAGAACTGCCTCTGTGTCTAGGAGTCTATTTAAACTGCACACTGCTACACATCTCCAAAGTATAAATTCAGATATGTACCCTGTTTTCTGTATCTGAGGTAATTGCGTAGTCTGAACAGTCTGGCCCCAAATCACATTTTCGTATCCATTTGTTATCATCAGTCATAGCTGCTCTAAATTTGTGTTCCTGTAAGAGGTTCAGACATAAAAGTGCGCACATTTTTTTTGGCATGAACCCCCGAGTATAAAGATTGCATGCGAGACAATATATTTAGCTCTTAAAATTCTTGGGAAGCGTAGAATCTCGTGCCAGTCTCCATACTGCCTCAAGTCACCTGAGCTCGGCATGGAGCCCGGTCATGTTTAACAGCTTCTCCCAGGATGGGCTGGGAAATGAATACTTGCTCGGAGGCCTCCTCAGGTTCTGACATGACAGAACCAAACCTGGTTGTAGAAAAAACACAGCTGTTTTGCACAAGAAGTCCCGGTCACCATAAACTCGGTGTCTCTAACCTTTTCTTGCTTCGGGTAAAGAGGAGATACTGGGACTCCCTCTTGGAGTGGATGTCTGCCAAGAGAAAGCGCACACACACACACACACACCCAGCTTGTGACATAACCCACTCACTTTTCAGCTATCTCACTGTTTCTCTCTCTCTCTCGCCCTTTCTCCCCCCATGCTCACCATAGTTGCACCAGAGTGCCAAAAATAGCCCCATCCTCAGAAAGGAGGCTTGTTTATAATGTTTGCAGTCAGTTTCTCTTACTCACTTGCTCTGGTAAACACGTGTGCAGTCCAAGCCCAGTCTGCATTTCCGCTGTGGTGAATGCTGTCTCCTGTGCTAGTTGACCTATTTACATGAATGCAGAAGGGATGGGGGGGTTCTGTATATACATTCTTTACGTTTGACGCGAAAGAAATAGGCTGCTCTGTGTGGTGCTGTTTGTCATTGTCACTACTATTTATGTGCGAATGGCACATTTCTTTTGTGTTTTGGATTTCGCACGAATCATTTGTCACCATGAGTTTCTCCCTCTCTCCCTGTCTCCTGTCTCCCCCCTCCCCCTCCCCCCCTCGCCCTCCCTCCCGCCACCAGCAACATCCCGAGCGTGGGCAGCGCCATGGACCAGGACTACAGCCAGAGCTACACCCCCCAGATGCACACGCCCTTCATGTCCAACAGCGCGCCGCCCAGCAACGGCGGCGGCATCCTGCCCTCGCCGGCCACGCCGCGCTTCTCGGCGCCCACGCCGCGCACCCCCCGCACGCCCCGGACGCCCCGCGGGCCGGCCAGCGCCCAGGGCTCGCTCAAGTACGACAACCCGGAGCTGTACTCGCCGGCCTCCACGCCCTCCACCTGCCGGCCGCTCAACTCGGTGGAGCCGGCCACGGTGCCGTCGGTGCCGGAGGCCCACAGCCTGTACGTCACGCTCATCCTGTCCGAGTCGGTGGCCAACCTCTTCAAGGACTGCAGCTTCGACAGCTGCTGCATCTGCGTGTGCAACGCCAACATCAAGGGCGCCGACGCCGCCGTCTACCTGGGAGACCCCGCCGGCGAGGCGCAGGAGCCGTGCACCTGCGGCTTCAGCGCCGTGGTCAACCGGCGCTACGGCAACGGCTCGGGCCTGTTCCTGGAGGACGAGCTGGACATCATCGGGCGCGGCTCGGACGTGAGCCGCGAGGCGGAGCGGCGCTTCGAGGAGCTGCGGCTCCCCCCGCTGGAGAGCTGCGGGCGCGGGGAGCGCGTGCCCGACGACCTCATCCTCCTGCTGCAGGACCAGTGCACCAGCCCCTTCTCGCCCTTCTCCCAGCTGGAGTGCGACGGAGGCGCGGGGCCGGCCCCGCCCTGCATCCGGGTGGAGGAGAGGGACTTCCACAGCGACTGCTACATGGCCCTGGAGCACGGCCGCCAGTTCATGGACAACATGTCCGGCGGGAAGGTGGACGAGGCGCTGGTGAAGAGCACCTGCCTCCACCGCTGGACCAAGCAGAACGGTAAGGCGCTGTGTGCCTCTGTCTGGTTCCCACGGCACCAGGCCGGTGTTGCTGGGTGAACGTAGGCATTTTGGTTTGTTTATTTGATAGGGACAGAGCACTTTAATGGATCAATATATAATACTGATACTGAGTTAGCAAGAATGCTACTTTACAGCGGTAGTCCTTTTTATAGGCAAAAGAAAATACTATTTTAATTGCCCCATATCATTCCATTTTCCCACAAGACTTCAGCTGACCGTTTGCGCTTCAGTTGGTTTTGCACTTTTAAGTAGCACTAATTTGATTGGCTCTCGTGACTGAGTGGGAGTGGCAGAGATGACAGGTTACAGTCCAGAAGTGATGTCACACCTGAGGCCAAGTCTGACTGGCTTGTTTTTCACCATTGATTTTCCAGAGAGGGGTTTTGGCTAAATTACATTTAGTCCAGCACTTTCAGTTCCCTTCAAACAACACAATTTACTTACTTGATAAATTTACTGGAAACATTTTCTTACTAAAATTTAAAAATGACCTATAATATTTTTAAAATGGAATTTCCTTACTATGATATTTTAATGGGTGCTTTCTGGTTTGAGTCATTTTGCATATTGGAAGCAACAGTAGTGTGCATATTTCTTTCTTTTTGTAGGCTAATGTTTAATGTTTTATGAGACGTCTAATAATGTTACTGGCATATGTCAAAAAGAAAAGGAAAGCCAGCCCAGTTATTAAATCAGCTCCATGAATAAAGCCATTCACAAATTGAGTTCAACCATGTGTCAGCATTCATTTAAAATTTCAAGGTTCGTTTTTGATACATTAGATTATTAAATTGCTCAAAATACTTTTGCCTACTCTAGTTCACAGAAGCGTCCAGATCCAACGGCAGTTTGTTAGAACGGATAATTATTGGCCGATTGAATATTGAATAACTTCAAATTCCATGTTGGTATTTAACATACTGTTCTCAGAGATATTCTGTTAATAATAAGTGACATAATGGTGAATAATATTTATCCATCGTTAGTAAAACAAGAAAAAGGGGATGGAAACAAATTTTCAGTCCTGATCACGAAGTCTCACCCAAAACACATCTGTCCAGGATGTGACCTTTATCAAAGAAGTACCACCCAACACTGTCAACAATCTCTAAAGTCTTCTGTGCTTCTGTTCCTGTTCACTTTCATTCTCTCAAGTACGGAGGTTTGTTTGCATGAAAGTAGTCCCTGGGAAGTCAGATGTGAAGCAAGCAAGTTTTATTTTTTCCCTTCACAATACAACTACAGATCAGTACAGCTTACCTGGTAGAATTCCTCTTCATTCATATTTCAAAGCGGTGGCTTGGTAAGGAGGTGCGTTCAAATACAATGGCAAACGTTCGCAAGCATGTCCAAGCAGTATTCAGTTGGCCTTGAGTTTGCCGCGAAAGGTCTGCGGAGGCAGTTCTCGGCAGACGCACTGGCCTGAGGGTTACAGTTTACATCTACGTTTACATCTACGTTCACATCTACTTTCACATCTACGTTTACATCTACGTTCAAATGTTCAAGTCGAAAGAAAATGGGAGTTTTAACGCAACCCCTGTTAATGTGCTCTCTCCCCCTCCCCAGCGGTGGACGTGAGCGCCCTGTGTTCCCAGGACGTGCTCCGGGTCCTCATGTCCCTCCAGCCGGTTCTCCAGGACGCCATCCAGAAGAAAAGGACAGTGCGTTCCTGGGGTGTCCAGGGACCCCTCACCTGGCAGCAGTTCCACAAGATGGCTGGACGGGGTTCCTATGGTAGGCGGAGGCGCGGTGGAATGCCATTGTTCTGGTTTGTTTGGTTCACACGGGGAACGCTGGGGCTCTGTAGACGGGCCTGCTGCTAGCAGTGATGGTGTGTGTGTGACACAAGCAGGAATTAGTGTGTGTGTGTGTGTGTGTGTGTGTGTGTGTGAGAGAGGCATGCAGGAGTGTGTATGTGTGTGTGTGAGAGAGAGAGGCATGCAGGAGTGTGTGTGTGTGTTCTGTCAGACCAGTAGTCCCTGTGCTGCGTTCCAGATGTCAGCACGGTGGGACAAGAGCTGCCAGGCTGCCCCTCCTCCTTGTGACACACTGGGGGGGGGGGCTGTCCCACTTACTGTCCCGAGATCAACCCGCAGCTCTCTCTGCTCCCCCCCCCCCCCCCTCCCTCCAGGAACGGACGAGTCCCCGGAGCCCCTCCCCATCCCCACCTTCCTGGTGGGCTACGAGTACGACTTTGTGGTGCTGTCGCCCTTCAGCCTGCCCTACTGGGAGAAGCTGCTGCTGGACCCCTTCGGCTCGCAGAGGGACGTCGGCTACCTGGTGGTGTGTCCCGACAGCGAGGCCCTGCTCAGCGGGGCCAAGTGCTTCTTCCGTGACCTCACGGCCGTCTACGAGGTGAGGGGGGGGGCTGCTGATTAAACATGTACTGTGCACACGCTAACTCACCTCCATTGGTTGTTGGTCAGACAGCGAGGCAGTAAACAGCTGGCTGCAATTATCATGATATAACGCACAAATGCCTTCGTCCTGCATTTCTGTTAATGTATTAACATATGTTAACATTACGCACGTCCTTATTTGTCCTCAGTATTAATAGATGTTTAGTGCTGTGCTTTGTCTTGGAATAATCACATGCTGGAAATAAATGTGACCTAAGGCCTCCAGGCATTTTTAACCCTCTTGTTGTCCTTATTATATCGTATTGGGCCACCTGATTGTGTAGCACTTCTTATTGTCAGTGCTGTGTGTATTTATTTCTTTATTTCTTTTCTTTTCTTTTTTTTTTTTAACTCTCCTGTTGTCCTGTAGAATTAGGATTGGCGCCTTCTATCTGCCACAAAGAGGTACTGCGTTGGGTCAGTATGACCCGGAGGACAACGGGAGGGTTAAACAGGCAGTGCTCATGCATTCACTCATTCCAGGGCTGCTGTCTCATTGTTTTCCCCCTGTGTGTGTGTGTGTGTGTGTGCGCTGCAGTCATGTCGTCTGGGCCAGCACCGACCCATTTCTAAAGGCCGTCCCGACGGCATGGTGCTGGTGGGCAGCGCGGCAGCCAAGAAGCTAGCGGAGCAGCCGGTGAGCGACTGGTTCCTCAAGGCGTCCGGCGGCGGCGACGCCTTCACCAAGCTGAAGCTCTATGCACAAGTGTGCCGCCACGACCTCGGTACGTGTCCGTTACCGCCGGGTCACCGGTGCTTCCCGACTGCCCTGGGTGTGCGACCGCCAGGGCCGTTCTTCTGCTCGCGCAGCTTTCTAGCTCTTTGTTTTCCACCGTTGGCGGCTTGTTTTAGTCATAGCAAAAAGGGCTAGCGGGGGAACCTTGGCTCTTTTGAGAAGGGGCGCTTTGAAATTGGAATTGCGAGCGTTGAATTCAGTGGAAGGCGTTTTTGAAAAGTGAACCGAGAGGCTTTTTTTTCTGTTTTATTAATACACTGGTTTCTCCTGTACTGTAAATAGAAATGAAAGCTATTTACTGTTTCCCTCCTTCCGCCTTCAGCTCCTTACCTCGCCTCTCAGCCGTTGGACAGCTCGCTGCTCACGCAGCCCAGTCCCCCACCCAACCAATCATCGTGCAGCCAGCTCTCAAGCTCCTCCTCGGGCGCCAACGGCCACCAAGGCTCAGGGACCCCCGGAGCCTCCTCCCTCTCCAACAACAGCAACAGCAACAACAACAACAACAGCAGCAGCAGCAGCAGCAGCAACAGCAGCAGCAGCAACAACAGCAACAGCAGCACTAGTAGTACTAGCAGTAGCAGTAGTAGTAATAGTACTAGCAATAGCGTCAACAGCTCGGTGTCAATGTCGGCACAGCTGGGAGTCGGCATGGCCAAACCCGGCTCCTTCACTCCTTTTGGGGCTGTGGCCAGCCAGCCCCAGGGCTCCGCCCCCGCCTCCCAGAACGCTGGCATCTCAGGGGACACGCCCGGCAGCCAGATCCAGGCACCCGCCGAGCCACCGGAGAGGTACGGCAAAACGCACCGGACTTCAGTACCCGCAGTACCTCTCTGCGTCCACACGCAGCGCTGTCCGAGTTAGACCCTAAACCACCCCCGTCCCCTCTCATCTTTCTCTCCCGCAGCACTTTGGAGCGGGACAAGGTGGGCGTCCCCACGGACGGGGAGTCCCACGCCGTGGCGTACCCGCCGGCTATCGTGGTCTACATCGTGGACCCCTTCAGCTACGAGGAGGCCGGGGGCGTCCAGGGCGCCCGTGCTAGCGTGTGGACGCTAGGCCTGCTCCGCTGCTACCTGGAGATGCTGCAGGGCTTGCCCCCGCACGTCCGCAACTCTATCTCCGTACAGGTAGGGGCACTGTCTTTATAGTGTTGTTGTACAACTCTATCTCCATACAGGTTGGAGGCAATGCCATTATAGAGTGTTGTTGTACAACTCTATCTCCGTACAGGTAGGGGCACTGTCTTTATAGAGTGTTGTTGTACAACTCTATCTCCATACAGGTTGGAGGCAATGCCTTCAGACTGCGGTCACACATACTCGAAATAAATTGCAGCCAATATTCGCCTCTCGTTACATTCCATATGTGCGAAGGAGCGAATAAAATATTCGCTCCCTGTGGCGAAGCAACTTCGCATCTTCACTTTGCATGGAGTTCAGTACAGGTGAATTTTGACTGCTGAACAAGCAGCCTGTGGTTGACCCCACAGGGCTGCAGTAGGCTGTAGTTTTCCTAGCGAGCCATTATGAAACGGAGGAGCCTGGTTATTGTGGTGTCTAACCATAGAGATATGTATAACCAGCCGGTTTTATACAGTGTTTCTAATGATGACAAGACACTGCCCTTACACATTTCCCCATCGCAAAACAGCTCTTGTCAAAACCACTCATGTTATGTGTAACTAACAACCACTCATACGGACCACAAACCAGGAAACTTGAGTTCCGAGTGGGTCACATCCTGCACTGCACAACAACATATGAATTTCGCATCAGAAGACAAGGGTCCATCGCCTGCCCAGTTTTGTCATTTGCATATTTAATTTGACATTTGACTTGCAATGGGAACCCTGATTATTGTGCCACTGTATACATTATATTTGCAAAATATACAGTACATCGACAATTGTCTAATTTGTGCAACATAGTCATTTCTATATTTAACCCTCCTGTTGTCCTTGAGTTTAAAAATCTTAGGGCGCCAACGGCGGAGGGTCATATGTCCATGTTGTGGTTGGCGCCCTCTGCTGGAATTCAAAAGTGCACTGGGTCATTTTGACCCATAGGACAACATGAGGGTTAAGAACAATGCACTATTGCATTTGTAATGGACTTGAATTATACTTCGACACGTGACGTCTTAAATAAGGTATCCTCAAATTCGTGTATTAATGACATCCGCAACTTGTTGATGCTTATACTGCTTACGTGTGTGTGTGTGTCAGAGTTGCCTGTCACCTGACACTGTGTGCGCCCGTCTGCCTCCAGATCATCCCCTGCCAGTACCTCCTCCAGCCTGTCCGCGGCGAGGACCGCCACATCTACGCCCAGCACCTCAAGTCCCTAGCCTTCTCAGTGTTCGCCCAGTGCAGGCGGCCGCTTCCCGGCTCCACCAACGTCAAGTCGCTGACGGGCTTCGGCCCCGGCCTGGCCATCGACACGGCGCTCAAGAGCCTGGAGGTACAGTGAAGCTCTCAGCGTTGGCGCGTCAGTCTCATTAATATGCGGTAGCAGCCGCTAGCCTGTTAGCTCTGTCCCCGGATCGATGGAGGGGGAGGCGAACGCAGGCTGACTGTGAAGCCTGGCGAGGCATGACCCTGCCTAACCTCACCTTGCCTTCTGCCCTCACTGTGGTCAGTCTGCCAGGGGCAAGGAAAGAGACGTCTTTGAGGGAGTGAGAGATGCAGTACTATATTTACTTACCATCTTCTTCCCCACCCCCACCTCCTCTGCTGGAACGGCACCAAGCGAACTTGTAACCCGCAGTTTCTCCTGAGTTTTCTTTCCATTACCTGCTTGGCTAGCTCCCCATGCTCTCCCTAATGGGATGTGGGCTCCAGGTTTAGACAGGGGGACGACCCAATTCAATTGGCTTCCTCTTTTCCAGCAAGAGCTACGTTTCCCCCTGACCCTTTGGGAGACCTTGAGCTGCTTTGCCAGGCTAAAACGAGGGGCGGGAGAGGGGATTTGGGTGGGACAATGTGGGTGATGGAAATGGACATTCTGGCAAACCAAGGGATAAGTACACCTCTCCAAACGCAAGCTCAGCGTAAATTAGCCGTGGGTTGCCGATTTCCTTAATTGCATCAGCTGAACGGAAGTGCCACTAACCACTGTCACTTGTATTACATTTACATAACTGGAGGACATGTTGGGTTTGAGCCGAGTGCCGACATGGTGAACACGCCACCTACATTCCCTTTGTGGCCGCTAACCCTGTGGTCTCCATCCACAGAGGCCCGAGTGTCTGCGACTGTACACGCCGCCCTTCATCTTGGCTCCGGTCAAGGACAAGCAGACGGAGCTGGGGGAGGCGTTCGCCGAGGCCTCGCAGAAGTACAACGTACTGTTTGTGGGCTACTGCCTGTCCCACGACCAGCGCTGGCTGCTGGCCACGTGCACGGACCTGTACGGCGAGCTGCTGGAGACTTGTATCATCAACATTGACGTGCCCAACAGGTGGGACAGCAACGCAAAAAAAGCGTCATTGTGTGGTTTAATGTGTTTCCCTCTCCATTTTCAACCATTCTTTAACAATTGCATCTAAACAAAGACATTTTAAGCCTAAATTGGCCGTGCGTTATCATCTTCGTCTTGCTTTTAACAAATAGTACTACTGCATAAAGCACTGTTGTGCAAATGTGAAATGTGAACATCTACAACACTGGGTTAAGCCAAATAACCGTAGCAAATGAAAGTGCCTACCCCTCTTGCCATATAATTTATTACTGTCAACTGCTATCATTACTGCCAGCACTTCTGCTGGGTTTGTAAATAGTATTTACAGTAACATCACAGGCATTGTTATTGCCACTGGCACAAACTGCTTCATTAAAGGAAATCTACTGCCAACACCATCATCAATAACTGAACTAATAACCGCTTTTTGATATACTGTGAGTTTGTGTGTCTATATGAGCAGATGTTGTTATCTCTTCTTTTCGCTGCCTTCTGTTTGCTAATGCCTGAATCTGCATTTGTGGCAGTCCAATGCACTACTGTGTGTACAGTATACCATTGTCATAGCATCAGGTACACCAGGAACACTACAGCTTGGAGTTGCTGGCGTACATTCGCTGGTTAGCATGCTTGTGTATTTGTGTTGTAATTGCTGGTTCTGCAGTCTACGATTCTGACGCGACTGTGTGCGCATATTCCACAGGGCACGGAGGAAAAAAGGCTCCGCACGAAGGCTGGGACTGCAGCGACTCTGGGATTGGTGCTTGGGGCTGGTGCAGATGACATCGGTGCCCTGGAGGGTGGTGATTGGCCGACTGGGGAGGATGGGGCACGGGGAATTGAAAGGTGAGCGCAGAAGCCTCCGCAGCTCCGACGCTTTTCTAAAAGTCGCTGTTACAGGGCTGTGAGAGTGATCGCATTTATATTTCAGTTATGATGTTGGCTTCCGACTAATACAAAAACAACTTCAATGAGATTATATTGCGTTCAATAAATGCAAGGTGTTTCCTACGTCAATAAGTAACTGTGTTAAATAATAGTGATTTCAGTATTGCCCAATCGTGATTAGGATTTTGCAATAATCGAGCAGCCCTGCTCTAATATAATATGTAATTGCTTGTTCTCACCTGAGGACCCATACTGCCTTCCATTGGTTTACTCACCCCTCCTCCTCTCCTCTCCTCTCTTCCCCTCATGCCGCAGACTGGAACATTCTGCTGAGCAGGAGAAATCTCCAGTCTCTTAGTCGCCGTCTAAAGGAGATGTGCCGCATGTGTGGCATCTCCGCTTCAGACACTCCCAGCATCCTCAGCGTGTGCTTGGTTGCCATGGAGCCCCAGGGATCCTTTGTCATCATGCCAGGTGTGTTTATGTGCCTCCAGTATATGAGCACAGCACACACGTGTGTCCGAATAAGATCATAATCTAGGTAAGGTAGGCATGTGCGTGCCCTGCATGATGGATGCCGGCAACATATCACTATGCGTGTCCCTTCCTTGTGCAGAGCAGATTGATGGCATGGAAGATCGTGTACCTCTCGCTCATAAAGCACTGCCTGTCCGCTGCCCATTGATCTCAGTGCGGCGTGATGGAGGGCTGGATCAATGGGTTTATTTTGGGAAAAGATGGTGTGTCGGGGGGGGGGGTGTCACCGGTGCATCACAGCAAGGACTGTGTGGAGGTGTCCAGCAGATGACAGATTGCCCCTAACAAGGTGTTCAGGCTGAGCGATAGCAGCATGGTAGCATAAACCTCAAGACATGTGCACAGATTACTATTAGGATACATTACATCTACAGCATTTAGCTGAGGCTTTTATCCAGAGCAACTTAACAGTTATACATGTGTCAATAGATGAACAGGTAATACACCAGCAATTGTAAGCAAACATTATGTTAGAATACTGACATCATGTCATCGGGGCTAACACATTATCAATATAACATTCAATCTTCAAAAGAATTGCTTGTAGACTAAACAATAGTGCTCATTTCCTAAGAGCAGGAAGGAAGGACTTTTTTTAGAGAGAGAGAGATCGAGAAAGAGGAAAGAAGATAAAAGGACAGTCGTACAAAAAATTTATTGTAGGTTAAACCTACAGTACATATATAGTTTTGATTTTCAAATGGCTTCCTTGACATTTTTATTTGATTTTATTCGTCTTAACAGTGGAATGGAAAACGTCTGTAACACATAAATCTAGTTCAATGGGCTACACTTTTAGCAGTTGTGGGATCAATATGCTGCGGTAAAATCTCTTTGCAGCAACACATGATGATGTTGGAGACAAAATAAAAGCCGACCAATGACATTACTGGCAGTAGCCCAAATGCTTTCTGTGAGACTTTGTGGTACCAGTGATTGAATATAAAATGAATAACTAATACAATTTATTTGTGCTTTTACCACAGAGCAACATCTTTATAGCTGAAAATGATGGGTGTTTAAAAAAAACAACATATTTTTCTTTTCAGAAACATTTTACAGCACTTGAAAGAAAACATTAAAATAAAATCATTAATAAAAATAATTTTTAAATTAATTTCCCAGCTGGCTGTAGGCTGCCAACCGCCAGTACACATTCAGTATGTGTCAACATTGACCCGTCTTCTCCGTCCCCTCCTCCCCCAGACTCTGTGTCGACGGGCTCCGTGTTCGGCCGCAGCACCACCCTGACCATGCAGACGTCCCAGCTGAGCACACCCCAGGACACCTCATGCACCCACATCCTGGTCTTCCCCACCTCCGCCTCCGTCCAGGTGGCCAGCTCCAGCTACACCAACATCGACACCAACATCGACATTCTGAACGCCACCACCGGTCAGTAGTCTGTTTGCTCTCCCTTATCGTTTGGCTACCCTCAGTAAATGTCACTGACAAAGTCAAAGTGTTGGAATTTGGGGAGTGCAAGACCCTTCTAGCCCCTTTTTCTACACCACTCCTTTGTTTGCACACTTCCCACTTATTCCTTCCCCCAACATTCATGTTTGTGTTTTCTCTCTCTCAAAACCTGAAGAAGGAGCAGGGGTTAACATTTGGGGTGCTGCGGGCAGTATTGTATAAATAACACAATCACATCCTCTTCCTTTAATAGCCAATGTTGAGTTTGTAGTTGGCTTTACAGCTCCTGCAGAAGCGTTGTCATGGATTTTCTTATAGATTATCCTCTGTTTAAAACATGGTTTACCCACATTGTGTGCAAGACATAGTTTATCGGGAAGCATTGATATTCTTTTTAGCATATTTTCTTTTACCCACAAAAGCAAAACATTTGCACTGTATTTCCATAACATCTGAAAACATGTACATTATGATTAATTAATTCATTAATTCATTAATTAGTCAGTCTGTTATTCCCCCTTCCCCACACCTACACTGTTCTCCAGACGGCTCAGATGGCATGGGGCTCTTTGACTTGCTGGACCCTGAGAACGAGCTCGTGGACCCAGACATCATCAATATCTCTCCCACCACGTCGCCAGTACACTCCCCCGGCTCCCACTACCCCCACGGGGGTGATGGCAGCAAGGTAGGGCCAACACTGACTGGCACCTTATCACCTCATTGCATTGCATCCACTCTGCCTGATAATATTTAAACATTTTTGTATAGATTCCGTTTACCTTTTGTAGGATCCGCCATTGTTATTTTCAAGTCGCTTTCTCTGTCGTCACGCCTAACGACGACGCTGATTTGACAGTTCAGATGTTACTCGAACTACAATCGCCTTGATCCCAGACCTTTCCAGACTG
>JAODUG010074694.1:0-13198 GCA_027564795.1 Aphredoderus sayanus
GGCTGTGGGTCCCATCACAGCCACATGCAGGGCAGTGTACTTACTAGGGCTGTGGGTCCCATCACAGCCACATGCAGGGCAGTGTACTTACTAGGGCTGTGGGTGTGTTCTGTGCTTTGGTGCTCTCCAACCACCCATTACCCTGCTGCCCACACACACACACACTATCACATGCACGTACACACACACACACGCACACACACACACACATACTATCACATGCACGTACACACACACACACGCACACACACACACACACACACACACACACACTATCACATGCACGTACACACACACACACACACAACCATACCCATCTTTTAATTTAGGAGACATCATGAAATATTTAGGATATGTAGGCTACTCATTAATTAGTCTTCATACAGCTACCCAGACATTACCAGGACTTTTACGTTGGCTATTTAACCCTTGTAATGTACTCAAAAATCTCATATTTGGCCATATGGCGGCGCCATCTGATTGTGTATGATTTGTGTGTTTTTTAATTGTCATTGCTGAGTGTATTTATATCTTTATTATTTCTTTATGTATTTGTGTTGTTTTATGTGCCTCCTGTTGTCCTCGGGTTTCAAACACACACCTTGTTGTGCCAGCAGTGCACATCGTATCTCTGTGTTACCTGTAGAATTCGGTTTAGTGCCTTCTATCTGCCACAAAGAGCTAGTGATTTGGGTCATTCTGACCCAGAGGACATCACGAGGACTATGCAAATGTGTCAGACTCCACGATAAATCAATTTTGTTGTGGATTGTATCGTATTCTAATCTGCAGCTCCTAACTGCAACTCAACCACCACCGAGACACCATCTGTTCACTGAAAGAAGAGTAGAGAAAAAACTAAAGGCAAGGGCGAAGAAACTTTTTCTGATGTTGTGCTTCTTACAATTCCAAGTGAAAAAAACTCCACACAATGATTATTTTAAATTAATCTAATGAATTCAAAAATTATTTTAAGTGATACAATAGACAAAATTACATAGGGCACAAATTGTTCAGGTTTATCAAAGACTCCGAAACAATGTCAAATAAATAAACATCAGCAACTTCATTTGTTAAAATATTTACACTGTATTTTGCGAAGCAAGCCCAATAAATCCAAAAACAGGTGGGTGGGGACATTGCATTAATTCTGAGAATTTAAGACAATGATTCAGATACATGTTTATGGTAATGAGATTCACATTTTCACGTCTGTTTATACAGACTGTTCAGCTTTAATATTGAATATCAGCAAAATGAATAACACTACAACAAGCAGAGCTACATTATAACTTTGGGACAAATCCATTATGAAGAAAAATAAAAATACAAACTTTCAATTTAAAAAATGTACAGAAAATCATTCAAGTTAAAAACCAATATCTGTAAATGGATTTAATAAGTCAGAATTCTAAGACAACAACACATAGCTTGGTATTTACATATTTATACGCACACATACGAACACACGCACACACACACATCATATTTATGTACATGACATGTTCCATCATACTGGGGAAACTGCAGAAACTGGGGAAAATGTTTAACAAGTATCAATCATTCTTTCTGCGGCAACACTAACAGAACAGAAATTTAACATGGGCAATGGATGTAGGCTGATATTTGAACTCTGAACTAGCTCTACGCCATTGAGCTCGATCTTTACAACCAGATCAAAGCTCAAGGTCCCCTTATGCATCTCAACACTCCTGAAGTCTGGGCATCCACATCAACAAAATCCTCCAAGAAAAGCATTAAGTAAAGGTAACAGCCCAAAGGAGAAATGAGGTTGTATGTGCTGGTAAAGGTTGTTTTTCTTTTTAAATAAAGTTACAATCTTTAATAACAGAATTAATTCACTAAAATCTTCAAGTGAATATCAGTCACAAGTTGATTTCCGTTTTCTCTTTTCTTTTAACAGCAGTGCCACAAGTGTTCCAAGATGGCTTGAGCAAGTCCCAAAAAAAGATTTTTTTTTTTTTTTTTTGCATAGTCTCAATGGACTTTATGTTTCCTTTTCTTGTGTTTTTTGTCCTTTTTCTTGCTGGCACATTTAACACAAAACCATTGCTGATCCTCTGGTGGGGCTGCAAGAAGACCAACACAAGGCCTGGAAAAAGAAAAACCCATTGTAGATAAGGTTAGCGTGGTAAAACAATTTCCAACATCAGGCATCATCCAGTAGATACATGCTGCACAATGCCGACGTGTTAGAAACATCTCACTAGTGCACAGTTAAGATAAACAACACAGGATGTACGGAAATATGTCTCTTACCAATGGTACCAATCATCACAACCGTCACAGCCGATCATGGGGCTTCCATCATCAGGCTTGTTGCATCCAGGACAGATCCAGATCTGATTGCCCCATTCATCTCGGATCTTGGACAAATAAAAAGCATGCATAAAACAGAATTACAACATGCTTAAATATCAGTGGGTGTATGACAATCACAGGAGATGGAGGTATACATGTTCTCAGTAAAACAAGCAGCTCTATTCCCTTCTCCAAGTGTGAGGAATATAGATATCTGTATTAACGCATCTGTAGAATTCTGTAAAATAGCTTGTACTTCTCTATTACACATTATAAAAGGCATGTACCCTGGTCTTTATTTGATAAAGACAGGATGAGGAATCATTAAGTCTAGCACTCACCACATAGGCAGTCTCGGTCACCACGCTGCGTACTGGAGTTTTGAGGGAGCTTGCAGAGGGGAAAAGAGACGTCGGAGAGAGAATAGTTGGAGGAACGGCCGCAGGGGGAAGAGGGGAAGCAGGTAGGACTGGGGCAGGTGTGACCGAGGTCAGAGTTGGGGGTGGCGGAGGTGTTCGAGGGCGACTGGCTACGGACTTTGGAGCGGGGGTCTTGGGTACAGGCGTTTTAGGCTCCGAGTTCGGGACCACCTTACTGATAACACTGTTTTGGACAGAAAGACAATAGGAATGCATATTATTAATAGAAGAGACATTAGAGCAGACACCCACCACTTACAGGTTAGCTACCGACACAAATAACCATATTTGTTAAGAGACAATTTGAAGATGCAAATTTAGTTTTAAGGCATAAATACACCCTGGTCTGCCTTAGTTTATTTTGAAACAGTCATTTGGTAAAACACTGTGATGGCAGTGATAATACATTACATTAGATTAGAATTGATATAGCGAAACAATAAAGACAGGACAGTTAAAACGGTAGAAATACAAAAGGTCTCCCATCTGCAGAGTTATATGGTTTCAATTCACATAGTTTTCAGTGCTTTTGTGGACAGCCAAACCATTGGTATTCACCGGGTCATTGCCGTACGCCTTTTAATTGATTTTGGTGCACATGTAAGCAGGCCAGGCAGTAGGTTGGGCTCACTTTTCTGTCAGAATGGCCAGTTGGTGTCTTTTTTTTTGTCTTTTTCAGATTGCCATAGTACATGAAAGACTTACATTTTGTCCTGACCAGCTCCCACTCTGAGTGTGAGCCTGGGGATAACCGGGGATGGAACAACCACTGGGGTATTATCCTGTTTCACCTACAGCAAGCAAGAGACACATGGCACATCATTACTACATTGTTTGTATTCAGTGTGCTGTGCCACCGCAGATACAAATACTGAATGACACGTTACCTTCTCTAATCGAATCCTCTCCTTTTCTTTCTCTTTATCTCGCTTTTCCTTTTCCTTCTCCCTCTCCTTTTCTTTCCTCTTTTCTTCTTTCTCCCGCTCCTTCTCCTTGGCCTTCTCTCGCTCCTTTTCCTTCTCCTTCTTTTTCTTCTTCTCCTTCTTGTCTTTCTTTTTGTCCTTCTCCTTGGTCTTCACATCCTTGTCCTGCAGGATAGGGGGTAAGGGAGGCAGCATGGAGGGGATGCGCAGGCAGGCAGAGGGGCTAAACAGTGGTGGGAGATCAGGCATTCCAAACGGAGTGAGGGCAGACAGTTTGGGCTTGTCTTTACCCCTGTCTTTCCCCTTGTCCCGCTTCTCTTTATCCTTCTTACTCCGCTCTTTATCCTTTTTCTTGTCCTTGTGTTTTTCCTTCTCCTTTTTAAAGCCGTCTCCATCTTTGGACTTCACCTTCAGGGTGGCCTCAGGCCCGGCAAAGTCCCGTGGATGGATGTGCTCATCTTCCTTTGAGCCAAACTCTGTCCAGGACAGCTTTCCCTCCTTGGAAAAGTCCTTGTTCTTATCCCTGTTTTTATCCTTGTTCTTTTCTTTCAATTTGCCCCGGTCCTTGTCCCTATCTTTGTCTTTTGGCTTATCTTTCTCCTTCTTCTTCAGTTTTGTTTTGAGCTCCTTTTTGAGCTTCTTTTTGATGTCTACAGGGGTCACAGTCTTATTCTTTTCTTCATAGGCCTTAAGAAGGGGCTCAGGAGTAGGCGGGGAGGCTGATCCTGAGGACATTAATTCACCTTGGCTTGGAAGGGGGGCTGACTGACCTCCCTGATTGACCTTACGGATCACTTCATTGATTGAGTCATCCATAGTCCAGTTACCAGGGCCTGCGTTAAGATGAAGCGGTGTTGAAGCATCTTTGCCAGACATGTTGGGCCCAAATGGAAGCTTTGGTGTAGAGGGCTCCATGATGGTGAGTCTCCTGGGGCTGGAGAACCCATTACTTTCTGACTCCGAGCCCGATGAGAAGGCAAACGGGTCGGGCTCCCGTTCTGCACATGCTCTGGCAATCACTGCATCAATAGAATCATTGATGGCAGTGTCATCTGGCTCTAGCTTCCTAAAGTGGGCCTCAGTCAACTCCCGGTCTTCCATACTCTGACGCAAATGAATGTTCTCTTTGCCCATTCTCTCACTCAGGGCCAACAGCGGTATCTTATGTAAGATATCCACCTTGCCCGGGGGTTGAGGGGGTGCTTTAGCCAAGCCTATCTTTGGGCTCTTGGGACTTTTAGGACTCTTAGTCCTGCCTGGTGATTTTTTCCTCTCCTTTGAAGATTTTGGTGAACGAATGGGGCTACCACCCATATGTCCAGCACTGACACCTTTAGGGGACTTAGTCCTTGGTCTGCCAGGGGAGGACACTTTAGGCTTTCTTGCAGGAGTTCCATGGGACTTATGATCTGAGTGCCTAGGTACAACTGACTGCGGTCTGAAGAGGGATGCAGTTCCAGAAGGTGGATCAGGTGATAGGGTCCCAAGGCTGTCTTGAGAAGCTAGTACACCTGCAGGAACATGTTGTGGGTTGAGGGAAGTGAGGGGCTCCCTGGGCTCCATCCCCCATTCTGGGCTTAGGCCAGGGTGCATGCGTGGTCTCTTGGAAGTGGGCATCATGCCAATGGCTGCATCTGGACTGTCCAAGTGTCTCTTCAGTGGGTGGTTCTCATCGTTGACTGCCTCATCGTCCTCCATTTCCTCTTCATCCTCATCCTCATCTAGTGGCACCTGCATAGCTTCAGCTGAGGTTCCCATGTCAGCAAGGACCTCTTCCTCCTCCTCCTCTGCAGAGGTGAGGAATAAAACACAAAAAATGACTAAAGATTAAATCCAACAAATCCACTTCTATGCGTTAATGTACAGAAATTCCACACACAAGCAGAAGCACTCCAATTAAATAAATGCAATCCTTATTAGAAAACTCACCCTCTTGTAAAGAGACCAGTGGTGGCATGTAATCTGGAATGTAGTCCTTCCTCTCCTCTGCATCTACAACTCCTGGCTGTGGGAACTGCAGTACATTGTTTTTGCTAACAGGGAAGAGTGGCGTCTGATGGGCAAAGGCTACGGGCTCCAGGTTGTGGACGTAGTCCTCAAGCTCACTCAAGCTCACCCCCAGCAGCCTGAATGCCTGGCCAACATCATCCAATACTGGATCTGTCCGCCCATCTTTGTATCAGAACAATACATATGTCAATTATACAATAAATGGTATTTTTGTAAATAAGAAGCTTTAAAATTACCCTTTCAGTTGTGATAAAAATAAATAAACAAAAATGGGAGACAATGTTATGCTTAGCCATAATATATTGAGTAAAGCAAAGTTAAAACATGCAGTTATAACGTGCGGACTTGATTGAGGTTCAATTATCACAGGTAATACGTTTAACTGTTATAGTAGTTTTAATGCAGGACGAACAAACACTAGACATGCGTCACTGCGTTTAAAACAACGAACATAGATCTGACTTTTATGAAAACAATGCATGGAACTGGTTAGGTTCCCAGTGCTTTTGACAACAAATGTTATGCTAGCTTCTAGGCCTCGCATCAAGGGGGCGCTAGTCACTGAGCTGAACAGGTTTGGTGATTAACTTTCTTTGGTTACTTTCTTGAAGAACACCAGTCATAAATATGCCATACTTACAGAGTTCAGAGTATCGGTGACAGCCCCTTGCCAACTGCTGGATATATCGGTGGAGAACATCGGACAACAGATCGCAGGCAGTGATCTGAACCGCATCCCAGCCCAGTGCTTGGCAGATCTGCGCCACCGAAACACGCAGCACCGAGCGGGTATAACTCTCGCACATCTTGCCGACTAGTTTCGGTCTTATTCTGATCAATAGCTATTCCAAAACATGCTCGTGGACTTCATGTTAGATGTAACCCGCAATGGGTTTGCCTAAAATCCTGATATAATCGTTAAATCAAACATCTACTTCAGAAGTTGTATTGGCGCTTCTGCCTGAGTCGCCATCTTGTTTCCATCGACCCATCCCCAAAAGGTCGAGTGCACATGCGCACAAGGTTGCACCACAACCCCCAGAATTCCGGTTGTTCGTGTCAGTCATAGGCTACTGTCAAAAGAGTACCCTAGCCATATTTATACAACCATGGTGGCACTAGCTCACTAGTCAACATGAGTAGAAATGCGATTCTCTCATTCCAAAATGATGAACCGATATAACACATTATCGCTGGTAAGACAGGTTCGTGAACGACTATCGAGTCCGTGCATGCAATAACTTGTGGTGGCTACGTCATCCGTTTGGATATACTCACGCCATAGCATAGAGGAATATTTTGACACTAACCACACGATACCATATGTAAAGCTAGGAATTATTACGCGATATGTTCTGTACGTCCAAAGTGATTTGGCAACTGTGGCGCATGCGCATCACAGTTGTAACTGATCTAATCACATGCCTACTGTAGCCTTTCAGACTTTTACTCAACCAAGTAGCAGCAATTTAAGAATGGCCAAGCCCTACATACTGACCCTGAGCAAAGGTTGGATAAGTCAATCATATAATTAGAGAGTTAATAGAAGATATGTAATAGGATACTTTACACATTGCAGTTGTAATATAGGGGCAATTTCAGTAGCCAAATAACTACAGGTTCAAACACTAATAATAATAATAATAATAATAATAATGTCGCCCAGGATCACTTTCACGACAAACTATAAACTCATAAGTTGGCCCCAGAATTCTGGTCTACCAGCAGGGGGCAGGACTAGTCTTCAATTATATTCTGTGGCACAGTTGGCAGGCATATATTTTAGCTGCTGTCTTGAGTCAGGTTTGCCTCATAAAATAGATTATATATCTGAGTGGGACTTTCCTGCTAACAATTAAATTAAGTAAAATAATGTCATGCAATAATCAGCAAGGCCTGTGTGCACTATAGTTTCAATCATTGCAAGAAGAAAAAAAAAGCTAAAACTCTACAAAGGGAAATCTACATTGAGTTCAGTGCAGCAATTTAGCCTGTTGTCTGAGCAGCATTTGTTTTATTTATTACTAATTTAAATAGCAATAATGTTAACATCTAGTGTTTATGAGAAATATTGTTACCATATCTTTACACACAAGCCAATGTAATCATAGAATCAGAAAACATGTCATCAAGACTATCAATAGCCTAGAAATAAAGCCTTAAAATACAAAAAAATTAAAAAACAAATATATACATTCGCCTGTAAAAAATAAATGATGCCTACATGGTGGCGTCAATTTCCTGTTAAAGGAACAAACAATATTTATAACATATTACAAAATATCTTAATGTGAAAAATACTAATTTACAGTGACTTTTTTCATTTTCAAAAATTTAAACCATCAAGGTTAACTTGAATTTCTCAGTTTAATTGACCAAAGGGCTTCGCTGGTTCATCTCTGGAAAAGGATGAGAAAAGAGTTCATATTCATTGCTAAAATTCCATTTCTTCCAAATCTGCTGTCTGGCGTTGAATCTGTATAAAGAAAGAAAAATGTAATGCCTTAACATCCTATACATATAACCTATACACACATATACATACATACATCCGATACATCCATCCATAACTGCTTAGCCGGAGTGCGGTCGCGGGCACAGCATCTCCAGCAGTGGGCCCCAGACTTCCCTTTTCCAAGCCACATTAACAAGCTCTGATTGAGGGGATCCCGAGGCATTCCCAGGCCATTGTGGAGATTTTAATCTCTCCCCCTAGTCCTGGGTCTTCCCTGAGGCCTCATCCCAGCTGGACATGCCTGGAACACTAGGGAGGCGCCCAGGGGGCATCCTTCTCTCACTCCAATGTCCCCTCACTCGCAAACAAGACCCGGAGGTACTTCAATACCCCTACCCATAGTACGCACTCCATCAATTTCCTGCTGAGAACCATGGCTTCAGATTTAGAGGTGCTAATCCTCATCCCAGCCGCTTCACACTCAGATGCGAACCAATCCAGGGAGTGCTGAAGGTCACGGACCAATGATGCCATCAGCAGAGTATTCGGACACAGCTCTCGCTTTGGACGTACAGTGATTGGATAGCCCTAAGAAGTGAACACCTTACACCAAACTCCCTCAGCATCTCCCATAGTATCTCCCTGGGGACCCGGTTATACGCCTTCTCTAGATTCACAAAACAGATGTACACCGGATAGGCACACTCTCAAGCCCCCTCCAGGATCCTTGCAAGAGTATAGAGCTGGTCCGTTGTTCCACGACCAGGACAAAAACCGCATTGTTCCTCTTCAATCTGAAATTCTACTATTGGCCAAACTGCTTTCCAGCACCTTGGAGTAGACTTTACAAGGGAGGCTGAGAAGTGTGATATTCCTATAATTGGCACACACTCTCTGGTCCCACTTTTTGAACAGGGGAACCACCACCACCACCACCACAGATGGCTGTCTGCATTATCACGATTGTACCACATCTTTTTATTGCACTATGTTGTATAATCTGCCTCAAAGAGTGGCCTTCTTGGCTAGTGTTATTGTTCGTTACTACCTATCACCCCATTTGTTTTGCTCTCTCTTTGTCCCGCTTACAGACTGAACTGTTGGCGCTGCAGAGCTAATCAGCGGTTAACGGCTGTTAGCTGTTTGTTCCTGTGTTTTCTCTGTCTCCCTCTTTATCTACTTTTAATTATATCACTCTAGTATCCACAGTCTCTGTTCTTTACTTGCATACGCCAGATTGTAAATCCAGCCAGCATCGAAATGTAAGGATCTAACTAGGTCACTCTACGTTGGCCGCTAGATATTAGCCAATAGCTACAAGCCGATCATCATCGGAAGGCAACGCTAATAGTAAGATACGCAAGTATGGCTACTTGTTCCTTGTGTAGTTTGTTCCAAGAGATGTTATCTCTACTAGAGAGATGTGTCCATCAACTAGAGAGGGATAATGTAGATTTAGATGTGACGGGCACTCCTGATAGTGTTGGCTGTAGTGTGCCTACTACTCATGTTGGCGAAGTTCAGGATAAATTCGGCTAGTAATAGGTGACTCCGTTACTCGAAACATTAGACTTAGGCCAGCCAGAGTTGTTTACCAGGGGGCAGAGCACCCGATGTAGAGGCTAATCTTAGAGTGCTGGCCAATTCCAGGAATAGACATTAGCAACAAGAACATGAGCCTGACACTAGCTAAACTAACATAGTTATACATGTTGGCACTAATGGATGGAGGATGAAGTAATCAGAGGTCAAAAAGAGTAATAGCTAGGACTTGTGACCTCACCAGAAAGATCTGTTGGCATTGATTAATTGTCTCTTGCCCCCTACCAGTGATGAGTAATCATGGGAAATACAGTAGGTTAGTCTCTCTGAACCACTGGCTGGCTCACCACTGTAGAGATAAGGGTTTCCTATTTGGAGATAACTGGCCCTCTTTCTGGGGCAGACCGCGCATGTTGAGAATGGACGGGCTACATCCCACGGATGAAGGCACCATTACTCTTAATAATGAACCCCTTACTAAAGCTTTTTCCAATCTTTTTGGAGAACATTGGTCCAGTTTATGCGCAAGTTACTGCGTTTTTCTTAACTTTCTCAACTTTGCAATACATAGTATTTAGTTTTGCTGATAATCTTGGCATAATGTCGGCATATGTAGGCCGACTTCAGGAACAGGAATCAGTAGTAGCGATTTAAAGGGACAAATTTAAATGAAGGCGTAAAGTTTGATGACTCGGTTTTGCTTGCGCGCCTAGATACAATTTATTTTCTACGCTTTCAGAACTAGTAGCTACAGCTAAACCTAAAAATTGCTCACTTGAGCCGTTACTGGGAAAAATCATTAAAGAACTAGGTTTGCAAGCAACACTGCGGGCTCTCGCACCATTGCGAGAGTTGGGGCGTGCCGTGGACCCAACTGTGAATTTTCACGAGCTTTGGATGCTGTGCAATGGAGTAAAGCGTCACTAGGTAGGTGTAGGGGGCGCAATGACTATAACTCCTAAATGACATAGATGTTTTCAGGCTGAGACTTTAATTCAACATGTAAAATTCGGTAGTGATTTGACCTTGTACAGTGAAGGTACAACAACTTCCCGTTTCACAGCAAAGGATTGATTCACCATTAAATAAAATCTCACAAGCTTCACAGTGAAGCATCATTTATGTCATAAAGCTAGACTGGAACATGAACATGTAAAAATCAAAGAATAAAAGTCACACAAGGCTTTTCTCCTGTTGCCAGTAGGTGGCGCTGTGACTATAAGTTAATATTGGCATGTACATGTGTTCAGGGCCGGACCCTTATCAATCTATTAAAGTTTGGTTCAGATATGACAATGTACAAAGGAGCTACAACAATATGTGTCATGGCGAAGGATTTGTATTTTCCGCCAAGCCATTGAATGAAAACTCACAATGATCATATCATGCCATAACCCATGTCTTCTGACTATTCTGAGAATGTATTGAAGAGGATATCGCAAACTATCTAGTAGTAGAACCCCACAGCGTAAAACTTTACATTTCCAGTCGCCAGTAGGTGGCGTTATAACTAACTAACTATGAATAATGCCCTATGCGTGTCAACAGGGTTGGACGATTTACAAGACTGTAGTCTTGTAAAGTCTTGCAAAAGTTTTATTTCCTACGACGTCAGGGTATAGGTGACACACAAATGGTTTATCCAGTCAACTGACAAGATGTTTATGAAAGAAACCTTCCTAAATTAAACAATGCTGCTTGTGTGTGGATTGTATTTCACAAGTCCATTTGGCGAGACGCCAAATGGACTTGTGAAATACAATCCATTTGGCATGTCCGTTTAAAAAACAAACTACCCTTGATCCTGAAATTCTTAATAATTACAGGCCTGTCTCAAATCTCCCTTTCATCTGTAAAATATTTGAAAGAAATTGTAGCACAGCAAATTATCAACCATATTAATATTAATAAATTATTTGAAATATTTCAATCGGGATTTAGAGCTCTCCACTCTACTGAGACTGCACGTATGAAAGTTAGTTATCAGAAAGGACGCACTGTAACTCACAGTAATTTGACCTCAGACTTTCATAAGGTGGCGTCCCCCAGGGTTCCGTGCTGGGCCCTTTGTTATTTTGTATTTATATGCTACCATTGGGTGATATTATACGCAAATATGGAATTCGTTTTCATTGTTATGCTGATGATACCCAGCTATATATATACCCCTAGAACTACAAACCTCCACATCTTGGAGTCATGCTTTTTGGAAATAAAACAATTAGACTGAGATGCAAATTATTGGACCTACCAGGCATTGACACCTATTTAAGGACAACACACTTAACTTTGACAAATGTAATATTTCAAATGCAAATGTAACTCAGCAAAAAATCTTGGCGTTGTATTTGATTGCGCGCTCTTTTGATTTGCACAATAAAGAGATTTCTAAAATTGCATTTTTCCATCTCCGCAACAAATGTTATCTACAACAGATGCAGAAACATTAATTAATGCGTTTGTATCATCGCGTCTTGATTACTGTAATGGTTTACTCTCTGGCCTTCCGAGAAAGAGTATTAAAAATCTTCAGATGGTACAAAATAGTGCTGCAAGAATCCTGACTAAAAATTGTGATCATATCACCCCAATACTTGCTAAAATCCATTGGCTACCGGTCTATCTTACATGTGATTTTAAGATTTTACTATTGACTTATAAAGCATTAAATGGATTGGCCCCTTACTATTTATCCAATTTAGTAATACCATATGTACCATCCCAAGCCTTGCGCTCACAAAATGCAGGCTTGTTAGTAAAAAAGAAATCAGCAGGATTTAGAGCATTCTCACATCAGGCCCCAGTATTATGGAAGTCCCTACCAGCTGATGTTAAAGCTGCTAGTACTGTTACAACCTTTAAAATCAAACTTGAAAACTTATTTTTATAATAATGCATTTCCCTAGAATTATTTATGTTCACCTATGCTTAGGACCCCTTTGAATCGTCTTGTGTGTTTATTCGTGTTTCTGGCCTTTCTTTTTCTCCTCCTGAGTGTGGTGAGTGGGGAACGAGGCCATGATCATGGACAATGAGGGGATGGTGTGGCTGGCTGTCTTCTGTCCGCGGACGACCTTCATTGGGAGGAGGCACTGCTATGATGTCATTTGGTCTGCGGATGGGGGTTGCTGCTTTTCCAGTGGCCGTGTCTATGAGTGTTTGCGGACTCTACCAAGGGGATTGGATGGCAGTGGCCACCAGACATGATTGTATCCTGTATTAAAGTAGAGTGCTGTCACCAGTGACGTGAGGTGAGTTATATGTCAGGGTAGGCAGCATAAAAATACATGTAAAATAAAAGCCGTTGATGGACTCTTTGGGAGTAGGGGCAGGTACTGTAGTGGTATTAAACAAGAAAGACTTCAATAGAGGCGGTTTAAAATATGCACCGCTTCTCTTCAGTGCATTGGAATGCATATTCCTCAGACGTCACTGTTGTGCACTCAGCGATCATTTAACCCTCGTAATGTACTCGTAATATAGTTTTTAGCCACACGGCGGCGCCATCTGATTGTGTATGATTTGTG
>JAODUG010074716.1:0-13197 GCA_027564795.1 Aphredoderus sayanus
GTATTTCTATCACGTTGCAATAACATTAGCCAACAGCTAGGCCTATAGCAGGGTATAGTTGCCATTGTTTAACAAAGTGCTCTTCAGTTTTGTGTCCATTTGACAGCTGTAGTAGCATCCATCCTTCTCTTCGCCAGCCAAAAATGCATCAGTCACGATAGAATCGGGTCAAAATCGGCCTGAAATCGGGTAGTGTGCACCTGGCATTAGATGAACATTGTCAAGTACATTCTTGACGTGTTGTGGCAGGGAGACTGGCAACACTACACGTATGACACCAACCGATCACTGTATGCTGTCGTTCACATAGGTAGTTCACGACCTGGCGAGAGATCATGTCTTGTCGGGGAGAAGGGGACAATCATAGCTGCAAGTACACAATGGCTACACAAGTGCTGTGTGTGATTCTGGGGATTTTATGTACAGAAAAAAAAGTGAAAAGGTTTACTGTGGGTAAACTGTTGTTCAACAAAGTGCTCTTCTGTTTTGTGTCCATTTCACAGAGTCCGCCAGTGAGCAGCCTGCCATCCTATTTGTTAACGTGAATGAATATGTTGGAACACATCGTAGGCGAAAAAATGCTGAAAATGCGTCGGTTACGACCGAATCTGGTTGCAATTGGCCTGAAATTGTGTAGTGTACACCTGGCATATGGCTTTGCAGATAATTTTTATATCTGGATTAATAAGCAAAATTGGGTGATAACTAGATGGAAGTTGGGGATTGTTGTCTGGTTTAAAGAGCTGGAAACATGGTTTTAAAAAACAACAATATTCTCAATATAATGCAGAGTGTATTTAATTTACATCAACCAAATATATTATAATATAAATGAACATTAACTATGATAAGTGTGTCTACATTATGTTAAAAAACACTACATAGAAAGAGTTCAGGGCTGAATGGGCCCTTAATTCCCCCTTAATCCCTCCCCTTTGCAGCGCTAGTATGTGCAACATTCTGTGGTGCTGCTCACTCTCTAGCTAGCAGCAAAGGTGTGATTTGCAGGGTTTGTAAAATGAGAGCCAGAAAACTATAGCCTAAAAGATAGCAACCTTTTATTAGCCCATTTAATGTTTCGATTTAGGAAACTCACCTATTATTTATATACCTTAGCTATTGCAATGCTATAAACAAAATTATGTGACATTGCTTACATGTCCCATTTATTGATACTTCTTGGTACTGAGTTACTTTGTAGGCTACACAAGTTGACAATTTCTATATAAATAATGTATATATACACACAGACACAGTACAAGTAAAATATGTAAAGCATAAGTTAATGTATTACATTGTCATAGTATTAATTATTTCCTGTGGAAATTGTGATTCCATGCATACAGGCAGAGAGCATTTGCTGCCTGAAGATAAATGCAGTGTGTACAGATTGTAAACAGAAAACAATTTACAATTTACAATTACTTTATTTTTTTTTTTTTTACAATTACTTTATTTTTTAAACATTTTAAAAATACATAAAACTAATTAATTATGGATATTAGTTTTTTTATTATATTTTTAATATTGCACATTTACACCTTTCTCATCTGTTACTGAATAGACCTTTGTCACAGAATTTTAACAAAATGCCACAGTAAAAGTACTTGATATTACTTGTAAATGTATTAGGAGAAGACGTTAATACGTGTATATGTGTTACTTTTTGTAATTATGGTGAATAGTGTTTTTATTCCATGTTTAATTTTGCAATATAACAGCTTTCTCTCCTGTTGATGAAAATACATTTCCCATTGAAAGGCTCACTTGACATTGCATTATAATCACAATATTGGAAATAACTTTTTTTTGCATTATTTATTTAGGACTGTTTCGCTTAACCAATAATCAATCAATCAATAATAAGCCAAATTATTACAAAAACACATCTCTGTTGTTCAAATTTGACTTTATTTATTATTGACTGTATTGATTAACCAATAATCAATAAATCAATAATAACGCATTATAATCAATATAACAGTCTATATTTGTGTAAAGTAAAAGCAGGAAACTACATGCCATGACGCTTCTCAAACTTATTTAAAACATATACACTGTATAATACCTATGGCTAAATAGTCATAATAAAATAGTAGAATTACAGATATCTAACATGTAGATTGGTATTTTTTTGATAAATTCATTATTCTTTTTCTCTCTTCCAATCTACCTTTAGTATGGGTTTTGTAATAATGTTCAAGCCAAGGACCCATTGGCAGCAGATGGACCCCTCATTACATTTAAATGGTGTTAATTATTAAACTGTTAAAATAATAGGGTTGGGCAGCTTAGAGTTCCATAAAAGTACTTTATATTGTGTATGAGTACATTAATGGTGTACTGTATACAATAGTAAGTAATTTAAATTATCAGGCCTATTGACAGATTCATGTGTGTATTGCTTATATGATGTATTTCTGTTAATGTGTATTTCCTGACATGTTTATATTTTAGGATTAAAAAAACGTATTTGGCTGATCTGCAGCAATAACTCTAAGGACGTCATAGGAGTCATGGACCCTTTATCTCTGGTCTACATCTGTACTTAATCTTTACACAAATAAACACGCTTGTTCATTTATTACCATCTTGCCATTTATCTTCTAATAGTTTGTGTTAATATTTCCATCAACGTACATTAAATATTTGTTTAAACCCTTCTCATAGTCTTTCTTCCCTTTCCCTGGCCACATTAGCCAGCTCTGACTGGGGGATCCCGAGGCATTCCCAGGCCAGTGTGGAGATATAATCTCTACACCTTGTCATGGGTCTTCCCCGAGGCCTCCTCCCAGTTGGATGTGCCTGGAACACTTCTCTAGGAAGGCACCCAGGGGGCATCCGTAACAGATGCCCAAACCACCTCAAATGGCTCCTTTCAACGTGAAAGAGCAGCGGCTCTACTCCGAGTTTCTCTCGGATAGCCGAGCTTCTCACCCTATCTCTAAGGGAGACGCCAGCCACCCTCCTGAGGAAACCCATTTCGACCGCTTGTACCCGCGATCTTGTTCTTTAGATCATGACCCAACCTTCATGACCATAGGTGAGGGTAGAAACGAAAATTGCCCTGTAGATCGAACCGATCCACTGAGTGTTGCAGGTCACGGACTGATGATGCCATCAGGACTACATCATCTGCAAAAAGCAGCGATGAGATCCACAGGCAACCAAATCGCAATCCCTCCCCACCACGACTACGCCTCGATATCCTGTCCATGAATACCATAAACAGGATTGGTGACAAGGCGCAGCCCTGACGGAGATCAACTGCCACCTGGAACATGTCTGAACTTCTACCGAGAATCTGGACACAGCTCTCGCTTTGGACGTACAGTGATAGGATAGCCCTATGAAGGGAACCCCTAACATCATACTCCCTCAGCACCTCCCACAGTATCTCCCTGGAGACCTGGTCATATGCTTTCTCCAGATCCACAAAACACATGTAGACCGGATGGGCATACTCCCAAGCCCCATCCACGATACTTGCGAGAGTAAAGAGCTGGCCCATTGTTCCACGACCACGACGAAAACCGCATTGTTCCTCTTTGATCTAAGGTTCGACTATCGGCCGAACCCTCCTTTCCAGCACCTAGGAGTAGACTTTACCAGGGAGGCTGAGAAGTGTGATACCCCTGTAATTGGCACACACTCTCAGGTCCCCCTTTTTAAATAGAGGAACCACTGCGCGTCATCCCGGTCTGCCACTCCTTCGGCACTGTCCCAGACTTCCACGCAATGTTAAAGAGGCGCATCATCCACGACATCCCCTCCACACCCAGAGCTTTCAGCATTTCCGGATGGATTTCATCAATCCCCAGTTGAGTCAACAGCGTCCCATCCGTACTGTACACAGCTTGGATGGTTTCCTGTTTACCCTTCCTGAGTTGGCAGATGGTTTTCCAGAAACACCTTGGTGCTGACCGAAAGTCCTTTTCCATGTCTTCTCCGAACTTCTCCCACACCCGCTGCTTTGCCTCTTTCACTGTGTGGCTGCAGCCCTTCGGATCTGTTGGTACCTTGCAACTGCCTCTGGAGTCCTCCAGAATAACATATCCCGGAAGGCCTCCTTCTTCAGTCGGACAGCTTCCCTGATTACCGGTGCCACCACGATGTTCGAGGGTTACCGCCCCTTGAGGAACCTAAGACCTTGAGGCCACAGCTCTCCGCTCTCCGCTGAAGCTTTGAATATTGCCCACTCAAGTTCAATGTCCCCAACCTCCACAGGGGTGCCAGAAAAGCTCTGTCGGAAGACTATTACTGTAGATTTTTCTTTCTTCTTTTTTTTTTTTTTTTTGAAAACTAAGCACAAAATGTTATTGCTGTAATAATTTTTATTTACTAGTATTTTAGTATATCTTTTAGTTTGTGCAGGTCTAAAAGACGTTCCCAATTCACCCGCATTATTATTATTATTATAATAATGTGGGTTATTATAATAATTATACAGGTATGTGTTGCTTATTTAACGGCTTAGTAGGCCTACCATATAATATATATATTGAAAAGTAGCATTTTTACTGTAAACGTGTAGGCTGCTCTATACATTTAAAATATATATTCTAAAAGCCTATTAATAGTTAATTATATCTATATATTTTCAGACATACATTTTTGGAAGAATACATATTCTACAATCAAATAATTTGGCAGGCCTCCTGCAGTAGCTCTGAGGATCCCCTAGGCGTCGCAGATTCTCTGGTGAAGATCGGCTACATGGCTGTACAGCAATAAGCACTTAGCAGAGCATGATAGTAGATTGATGATGTTAATTAGCAGTGATTTTCCTGACACCAGAAAAGGGTCACCACCAACTAACTCTGCAGAGGAGCTGGCCTTGAAACTGCAGGCCAGTCAATGAGGGAATAGAGGGGGGATAGTATCTGAATCCATGCCTACTAAATCCATGCCTATTAAATCCAATGAGGAATCCTGTGAGTTTGAGATGAGTTTAAAGCACTGGCTTACTGTCAATGTTAATTGTTGAGATACACATAACAAAACTTCACTGAACAACACTGAGACCCTTCTAGGATCCTCTCAAACTGGGACCACACATCACAGTATGTGGTCCCAGTACCCGTCAGTATTAACTAATGAACACAATGCCTGGATGATTCCAAAAAATTATGAAATCTTCTCTTTCTACAGAATGCAGAAATGTACAGATGCTTTTACAGGCGATACTTCCTCAAACAAATAATGTAGATATCTATACAAAAAATTATGGTGAAAGTTGGATCTGTAAATCCAACACACAATTAAGACATTGACATTTTTTAACATAATTTAATTGTATGCATTCTCTCCCAACAGGTAGATTCAAGTTGAAATAAAATATAAACCTGTAGTTAACCTGTAGTGTGTCTTGTGTAATTCTATGAGGTTAAGAAAAGGGGGGGATAATTCTACAAAAAGTAGATTTTTTATCATTATTTGAGTAATAGGCTAATAGGTTAATAAAGTAAAATAGGGCAGCATGCAGAATGCAATGAGAAAAGCTTTGCTTTCCCATTACAAGAAATCTGGTTAAGCAACAATATAGGCTTAGCCTGACAATTAGTCTGCCCAGGACCAGGTTAGTTTCCTAGCATTAGTTGCCTTAGTTACTGAGCTTGGACTATGGCAAACTATGGAACCAAAGCAGCGGAAAATAAATCAGATTTACCAAATTAAGCCTGGATTATTTGTTAAACTCCATCCCCAGGGAGGTGTTCCAGGCATGTCCAACTGGGAGGAGGCCTCAGGGAAGACCCAGGACTGGGTGGAGAGATTATATCTCCACGTTGGCCTGGCATTGCCTCGGGATCCCCCAGTCAGAGCTGGTTAATGTGGCTCGGGAAAGGGAAGTTTTGGGTCCCCTACTGGAGCTGCTGGCCCTGCGACCCGACTCCGAATAAGCGGTTGAGAATGGATATTTGGTAAACTTGTTTTTTGGAAGAGGCCTCTGGTCAGACAATGTTTCACACTTCACAAGTAAACACCTGGCAGAAGTGGCTTAACCCACCTGGGCATAACCCACAAATTCAGTGCTATGTACCACCCCGCATCACAAGGCTTTGTGGAATGCGCCAATCAGACCCTCAAACGCAAAATTGCAAAGGTATGTCATTGTACTAAACTCACCATGCACTCCCATTGGCCCTGATATGTTTATGTCTATGCGTTCATCCAAAAGCGGATCTGTCACCCCACGACACATCTGTCTCCCCACGAATTACTCACTGGATGTCCAATGCCAGGTTCACCTCTCTGGGTGGGGACAGGGCCAGTGTTAGACCAATGGTAAGTTGAAATAGATCACTAAATGGATGCATTTGACTCCCATGTCTGGAGACTTGTCTTATCAGGTTCAAGCCACAGAATGAAACGCACCTGCAGAGGAGGAGCCTCCAAAGGTTGATCCTCTGTAAGCTGGAGACTAGGTAAAGGTTCACAAATGAAAGTGTGAACCGAGGTGGAAAGTGGTGGAAAGTGATTGACTAAACCTCTCACTCTCAAAATGTAAAAAAAAAAAAGAAAGGATAATTTGCACCACCTCACACATTGTGTACCCACTTCAGAACCCTCACACACTGTAGGTGAGGTTAGAGCTGGCGTAGCTTCTCTGGAAGCCATTTCTGATTAGACCAATACGTGGAATTGGCCTTAGAGGGGGTTTTAGGATGATTGCTCTTTCAGCTGCAATCACTCTTAAGTTTGTGATCACAGAGCTCAAGCACCAATTCCTCGCGGATGAGCAGCTAGAGACAACGTGCCAACTAGTGCACTCTCTGGATGAACAAAGGTGCAAGGTACAGGGTTTGACAAGCACATTGATATTCTTGTTGGTTATTGCTTTCAGTTATTTTCTTACCATATTCATTCTGCATTCAACCCTGCTTAATAGGGTAATCACCTCAGCTCTGTCAAGAGAGGGTGCCCAAGGTCAATATCCCCTAGTGATAGAGGAGTCTGAGCAACTCCTCCACTCTGTCCCAGTCTTAGTCCCCCCTCCCTACCATGATCAACAAACTTTGGAAAGACCACAGTGAAAGAATTTAGCGCTCCTATTTGACCAGTAGGTGTTACTGCTCTTTTAAAGCAATCTAGCCTACATGTATAAAATTTGTCATTATTTTGAGAAACTTTGTGGGGATGGGCTTCCATCCCATCTCCTATAGGAAAATATAAATTAAATTAAAAAATGTCTGACAGTTGCTGCGATTATTTTCATTAGGCTATTTAATCTAATTTACTAATATACAATATACTTGTTTGACTTCGCCATGAGAATCATTCTGGAGAGGCAAGCAATTCTTACATTTATGTCCGGTATATCGAACATGTGACCAATCATCATAGTACTAGTAGCTATGGGCGTGGTTTAGGTATGACGACAGCGAAAGCGACTCCAAAACAAAAATGGCGGTTCTTACAGGTAGACACTTTTACAACAGCTTCGATGGATGGCTCCCTAGATGGTTGTGTGCATAAAAATACGTTCTGTGCATGTAATAACCTTCTGGTGTGTCAGGTTAGTGTAAAGCAAACAACCACATTATGAATGAATGCCCGACGACTTCCAGAGCACGTGCTAAATAAGCGTGTGCATGTGTTAAAGCCAGCTGGTGAATTGTGACCCATTTGGCATCCCATAAGTGAACTCCTGGTCTCCTGGTCTCATATAATGTCAACATAGATCGTCTATAGCCTATGCTGTGGTTAGGCTGGGCTGCAAGCTATTACTAAGCTTCCTGGTTCCCCAAGGTGGTAGGCCTATATGAATCACCAGATCAGAACACCCCTACCCCTTCACTAATTGCAGAACTAAAATAATATTAGGCTATATTACATGATTGATATTATTGGGCTTTTCTTTAGACTAATTTATATTCTGTTATGCTGGGAACTAGCCTACCTCAATCCATTTAAAACCTATAGCAGGATCAGAGTTCTCCCTGCCGGGTATTTATGGGTATAGCATCCTAGTCCAAATCAATCCGTTATTATTGTATTATTGTACAGATTATACAGAATATGCATTTCATATAGTTTATAAAATAGGTTAGAATGTATTCAACAGGCTCTAAATACAAAAAGCTAAACTAGGCGATTTGAAACCCCTTCAGGGTTTGAAAACCTTTTATGGTGTCTGTAGTTAATTTCTAAGATCAGGAAAGATATATTCAGAGTGTTACTGGATCAGGTGTTAAAACACTGATTTTTATCTAATCTAATTTATATATTAGGCTATATTAACTAGGCCTACATTAGAAAACAATAGATGTTAAGGTTTATTTTATAGTTCTATGTTTTCAAGGGTGGTGAGTAAGTAAGTAAGTACATTTTATTTATTTGTATAGCACATTTTCACATACAAAATGTCACAAAGCGCTGTACAGTCAAACAAATGAAATTACAACAAAAATACACCATATATCTAAACACAAAATACAGTAAGAAACAAAGCAGATTTAAAAGATGCATACGCCATAAAATTAAATGCTATTGAAAAGCTTGTCTAAAAAGATGCGTCTTAAGGTGTGATTTAAAAGTGTCCACGATATCCATAGCTCTCAAGACGAGAGGGAGAACGTTCCATAGGCTGGGAGCCACTGTGCTGAAAGCTCGATCACCTCTAGTTGACCTCTTGGGACAGTTAAAAGGCCCAGACCTGAAGACCTCAGAGACCGCCCAGAGGTTTGTGTGTGTGTGTAGCAAGTCTAAGATGTATGGGGGAGCTTGAACGTGCAAGGCTCTATATGTGATAACTAAGGCTTTAAAATTGACTTTAAAATAAATAGGATGCCAGTGTAATGCCTCAAGCACCAGAGTGATATGAGCACGCTTGTTAGTCCTAGTCAGGAGCCTTGCAGCTGCGTTCTGTACAACTTGCAGCCTGTCCATGGAGGACCTATTTAAACAAGTGTATAGTGCATTACAATAATCCAAGCGTGAGGAAATAAAAGCATGAACAGCATCTCCATCTCCTTTCTAGCGACAACATGTCTTATTTTTGAAATGTTCCTCAAATGAAAGTAACAGGAACGAACAACCGCTTTAACATAACAAAATTTTGTCAAAAATGTCACCCAGATTCCTCATTGTGCAGCAATCAGAGGTAGATATAAACCCAATAGCCTGTCTAATCATCACCTCAGTTTTTTCAGAGTTTAATTGCAGTAAGTTGTCGGCCATCCATTTGTTAATCAATGCTAAACAACTCTGCAAAAGTGACAATTTGTCAAGCTGGTCAGGGTTGAAAGAAATATATATCTGGATGGCATCTGCATAACAGTGGTAAGAAATATCATTAAAATCATTAATAATCAGTCCAAGAGGAAGCATATACAGGCTGCATAGCAGGGGACCCAGCACAGAACCTTGGGGCACACCACCGGACAAAGGAGCAGTGACAGATGTAAAAGTGTCTACTGACACAGAAAAACTCCTGTCTGACAGGTAAGAGGAAAACCAGTCCAGGGCTGATCCAGAAATGCCCACATAGTTGTTAAGTCTCTCAATCAGAATACCATGATCGACAGTGTCAAAAGCTGCACTGAGATTGAGCAGGACAGGCACAGTACATTTACCCATGTCAGCAGCCATCAATAGGTCATTTGAAACCCTGAGGAGGGCAGTTTCAGTGGAATGCATCCTTTGAAAGCCAGACTGAAACTTATCAAGGATGTTGTGGTCATCCAAAACGGCATTTAACTGCATTGCCACAACCCTTTCTAATATTTTGGAGATAAATGGCAATTTAGTAATAGGCCTGTAGTTAGTGAGGGAGAGGGCTATAAAATAATCTATTGTCCGAGCAAAATACACGGTACGTTTTTGTACATTTTGTTACTAAACCAGATATGGCCTACATACACATACACACATTTCAGTCTGTCAAAACATTTTAAAAGGCGAGGGCATGCTCAGAGGCGCTCATCTTCGTAGTTGCACTGCGCATGCTCAGAATTCATTGCGTTATGCCCCCACCCTGCCCAGTTCATATCTGCTCACATGCAGTCTGTCAGATCAAGTGTGATCAACCCACCCAGTCAGCGGTGCCATCGGGTTATATGACTATACACACAGGTTATCTCCGGACGTGGTTTTCCAAGGGAGTGTTTTGTTTGCACCAATTCGGACTTAAGATTGATTTAATTTGATAAAGAACCATTCGATTATGCAAGGAATATTGAATAAGATATTGTCTTTTATTTTTTGTGTAATAATGAATATATCGTTTTGTGGAGGCGAGGTCGCATCTTGCAATGAAGCGTTTGATATTTATTTTGTTTTAGACAGGTGAGTGAAACTACACTTCATTGCGATTTCAGCGTGTGCATGGGTATTCCTGCGTGCGTGTGTGCAGGAAAGAGGTTCCTGTGTAAAAATAAAAACGGGCAACCAATGTAATATCCTATTGGTTATAATGTCGTTTGTCCGTTATTTAGATTTGTGGTTGCGTTTATTGTAATTATTCCTCTAATGTCAACAGGACCCGTGTTTTACTGCACGTGATTTGTACATGGCTCGACTACCCGGTTTTAGACAGAGAAAACTAAAGAGAAAACTAAAGACTAACTAATATTCACAACACGCAGACATGTTATTGTAATATGGTCAGTTAGTAATGTCAAATTAGATTTGACGAATTAAACCATTATTAAACCATATTTATCTGGTTATCCTTGCTTGTACAGGTCAGGCAGTGTGTCACAGCACTGGGGAGAGATCTATGGGTTTGTGGAGCAGCTAACCAACAGGTTTGTCAGGTAAACAAAGACCCACTTTTTGTTGCTGTTAATTTTCTTCTAGTTTGTCTTTTGTTCACTTCCACCCTCTCTTTTCCTTTGATTTGTGGAATCGGTTAATTATTAAAGGTTAATTATTTACAGTTTTCGTATGCCTACAGTATACACATCAGAGGTCAGTATCAGCCAGTAACCCTTAAGACAAACAAAGTAAGTAATACTGTATCTGTTAGAAGTAGCTAACATTGTTCAGAGTCATACTCAGAAATACCTTAATATCTTTAATCTTAATAATTGAAGAAAAGCCAGCAGAAATATTTATAAGGGTCCTGACCAAGCTGACAATGGCTGAGAATTGTCAGCATGAACCAAAACAAGACTGATAGACAGACAGACTGTGACACGGTGTATCATTTTTAAGTGATTTACAAATGTACCTTCTAAATGACTTTTGGATAAAGTCCCTGCTAAATGCTGTACTGTAAATGTACAGCATTAAGCAGTATGCTATGCATACAGTATGCTTGTGTGTGTATGTGTGTGTCTCTGTGCATGTGGATGTTTCAGTCCTCGAATGAGGGTTTCCTACATCGTTTTCTCTTCAAGAGCAGCAGTGATTCTACCACTGACTGGAGACAGGTAGCCCTCCTGTCTCGCACACTCTATTTGTTAAAAGTCATACGCATTTCATATTCCCAGGTTAGACCGAGCTCATTTGCAGGCTCATTGGTCAGTCAACATAGCTCTTCTGCTTGTACAGGTCTCAGATTGAAGAGGGCTTGCGCAAGCTGAGCCAGATCAGACCTGCTGGTGAAACGTTCATGCATGAAGGCATTAAAGAGGTAGGAGCATCGCATCAGATTAGTGCTGTACCAAACGATTATTTTTCTATCAATTAATCTATGATTATTTTTTAGATTAGTCGGTTACACTCACGATTAATTTGTCGATTAATCTAGAGAAGGTTTTTCAGATTAATCGGTTACTCTGCCGATTCATTGATCAATTGTCGATTATTTTGTTACGAGATTAATAGAATTCTAATATTTTACTCAAAATAAATGTTTAATGTTTAACTAAACATGTTTAATATTAAATTCAATATGTTGAACAAAACACAGTACAGTATGAACTGTAGGGTATTATTATACAACAATAAAAATCAGCCTTAACTGGTTTTACACATTTTACAGTCTCCAATAGCTACATTTAGCAAACAAAATAATGTCAATTTATTTTATTATCTTTGATTATGAACAGCCATCTGGGGTGTGTATGGATTTGATAATGATAATAATACCACCTTAGTCAGATACATGAAAAATACTGGACCTCAGATTCAAAAGATGTGACACAGATTAACTGAAACACTGAATGTCAAGTGAAACTTTTCCCTGAACTGTAGAAAAAGTAGCCTATTAACTTAAAATGGTTAGGACATGGGTTTATTTAATTATTTGAGTAATAACCTATATGCAGTTCAGTTATTGACAAATGTATTTTTGCATCAATAAGGGGCAAGGATACCTTTTTTTAGGCTAAGTAACACATAAACAACATGCTCTTGGGAAGGGTCATTGTGCCTATTGGTCACTCTCTGGATGTACAGTTCAATCACATGTCATATTTACTGGGTCACGTGGGACATACTTCTCCACAGCACAGTTTTTTAACAACAAAACATTCTTTAAGTTTTGGTAGATATATAGTCCACGCTGTTACAGAGTTCCATTAATGCTAGGTAAGTTTTCTTTTTCTAATGTATCGCTTTTTTTGACAGCCAGTTATGCATTTCATGTTTAGCAAGCTATTAATTTCTCTCTTAAATGTTAGACTACGTTGTGATGCGTCATGCAGCTAGCTTGCATGGGTAGCCAAAGTTAGTTTACCAACAGCTAGTAGCAAACCAGTTGGTTAAAATGTATTTAGTGTGGTGGGCACATTTGTTTTCTAAAGCACTTTTCTCTTGCTTTTGTTATTTTATAGGCTACTGTAGCATTGCCACTGCTGGACTGCCTAGAAAATCTAGTACAGTAAGTCAGACCAAGATCTCAAAGCTCATTGTCATAAACAAAATAATAAAGGTACAGCAATGATAGTAGTCCGTCAAAGCAGACGTTATTCAAATATTGAAATATATATAGAATATTACCATCAGGTTGATTCTGTATTAATTTGCACTGATCATATTGCAATACTGCTCTGTATTGTGTGCTTTTGCAATTCTGGTTAGACCTAGATAGATGAATTTCATTGTCTCTACTTGTACAGACATCTGACCAGTATTTGGCAGACGCATACTACTCCCTGCACAAAAAATGTATTTGTAATGGCATGACTACGTTATGAAGATCGGTTAACTGTTATTGTATAATGGAAATTGGAAGCGAGAGCTTGACGTGGACCTGCTGCAAGAGATCTGGAGAGAGCAGCTGAGATGTTCAGGAACCTGAATGACTCC
>JAODUG010074727.1:0-13196 GCA_027564795.1 Aphredoderus sayanus
GAGAGAGAGAGAGAGAGAGCGAGAGAGAGAGAGAGAGAGAGAGAGAGAGAGAGAGAGAGAGAGTGTTATCTAGTACACCGACAATATATGTTATATGGAAAGATATCAATAGAAATAGATAGAGATGTTCTGGGCTCATAATTCAAACATTGCTTTTAAGGGGCTTAAGTAGATGGACAACAGACCAAGAGCATTTTGATATTTTTATACCCATAATCCCCGGGGTGGATTGAGATCGCAGGGTTGTACTGCTCAACCTATTACATGCACATGTACTGTACAGTGTACAGTTTAGATCTAGCTGTATGTGTGTGCAACATAAAATAACATATATTCAAGCACTATAGCCCAGTGTGAGTTATTGACAGGCCTTTTTATAGTTTTTTTTAAGTTAAATATAATACCTTTAACTATGTTTTGTGAGGAAATATCTGAGCTTTCTTCCTCCAAGATCTGTGAATTTGTTTGTTTATTCAATGTTTTCTATTCTTGTGGCAGTGTGCATGTATAGTGTGATATGCACAATATTTACATCTTCAATTATACAGAATGTTGTTATTATTTATGGACCAGTTGATTCAACGTTGTATTTGTGTTATAGAAAGTATATTATGGCAGGTCCCACCAAACAATAAACAGCTATTTGTACCTGCACCACAATAGCATGTAATATACTGTTATGTTGACCCAAACACAAACATATTCATTGGCAGTATTGTTCATTAATTCCAGTAAAATGAGAAGAAGCCAAAGCAGAGAGGCAGGGGGTGGGAAGGGAGAGGAGGAGAAAGAAACAAGAGGAGGTTGGATTGGCCAAAGCAGATGCCGGCATCATGCAACAAGCTAACTTCATCCCCTCCCTTTCCCTACGCTTCTATTGCACTCATCTCCTCCCTCTTCTCCTCCCTCTTCTCCTCCCTCTTCTCCTCCCTCTTTCATTCTCTGCCCACTATTTGACCACACAGTGAGTCCAGCAAGTCATAGAGGGAATCGCTTCTCTTGTTTTCCCATCCCTCTGTTTTCTAAGCATGGGATCCTTCTAGCATTTGGACTGGCTGTGGAAAATACTTGGTTTAAACTGACCTATAGAGCTTTTGTTTGTACTCTGTAGATTACCCCCATGTCTTTTGGGGATCCGTGTGCTTGACTGTGTGAGAGACTGTGCGTGTTTTTGTGGGTCTGCCCATGTCATTTCCTATATGCCATGCCTGCTCCTGGTTGGTGTTGGGTCTAGCAGGAGTGGATCACCATGAAGGGAGCTCACCATCAACAAGGTTGTGGGTGTCAGCACCTGTTCAGAAAAGTGCTCACCAAGTGTAACTGCTGCTATGTGCAAGTACGAGGTACGTATTTCTGTGTTAACAAGTTTGACGTTAGCATTATTGCCAACGGAGTTCATTGTGTTGTTCATATGAAGAGAATACCATTTTAGGGGGATATAATTGTGACAAGCGTGACAGGAGTGGAGGCAATTTGTCAGAGGACTTTTGATTGACAGAGCCTGTAGTGCACGTCGAAACCGCCCCATCAACTCCACAAGAATCGATTGTTAAAATGTATTACCTCCACTCAATTTGGTTTTTCAGGTTAAAAATACAGTAGATCTAGCTCAGAAATGGCTCCTGCTTTGCTTTTTGCATTCATATTTAGCAGGAATGTCTGCAATGAAGGAAGATAAGCAGTGTCTCCTGAATGGATGAATATTAACATTCCACACTGAAACATTCAAATATATGAATATGCAATAACAGTCCTCAGGTTTCCGTGTATGGAGATATTGGGAGCTATAGCTAGCTACGTCTCACTTTGAAAAATAAGCTGGAGAGCCATGACGTTAATTCATATACATGCTTTGTTGAGGTGTCATGTAAATATGTGTGGTCTTGTACATGTTTGGAAGCTTATGATAGAACATGGTAGAAATGTCAAGCTGCAACCAAGTGATTCAGGCCTGAGCAGACAGGGATCAGAGGTAGACTCACATCTGGAGCTCTGCTACGTCTCGGAATGTGCGGCTCTTGGATCGTTGAATCATGGAAATGCGGGAGTCACTGAGTCACTCTATCAGCATTCCTTTTCCCAAAAAACTCAACTGAGGCAGCCCCCTTCCACAATTCCCTAACCCCCCCCACCGCCACACACACACAAACACACACACACACACACACACACACACACACACACACACACACACACACACACACAGACACAGAGCTCGTTTTCCAGTTCTCTGGCCTAGGCTAGAAAAACAATTGATATCTTAGTTGTTGTTGACAAAAAATGTCATTGTCTGTCTGTGGTAGAGTAATATAATTGATACCTTTGAATGCTGTGCTGTATTTGCACCAGTTATATGTGATTGTAAAACTTATTTAGATAAGAGATGGTTTACATTACAAATGACTTATTATCTGTTTTAATGTCCATTATCTTCCTGGAGGCTTATTGGTTTATTTGTTTTTTTTGTTTGTTTTGATGGTGCTTCAGCACTGTGCTGTCATTGGTGGGTGTATGGCTGTGTATTTGGCAGAAGATAATAATAGATAGGGATTTCTTTAATTTGTATACCACTACAGCACTGTGACCCTGTTTTAGGGTAAGGACATGACACACACAGGCACACATGCTCTCTTGTGCATTACTCTGCACACACACACACACACACACACACACACACACACTAACTCATCCCATCACTGCCCCAACCTTTAAATCCTCTGTTGTTCCAGTTGTTCATGTAATGATTATAAAACTACTTCTCTGTGATGAGAGACAGAAAGAGGCCCTGCAAATAGGACACATGTGAAATGTTTAAATGAAACAGTGTTGTGATAGCGCAATATGAGATTATATGCACCTCTTTTCTATAGAACATTGCTGTAGAAGAAGCTTTTAAAGTTGCACACAAATCCTTAGACATGAAATTGTTTTTACGCAAACTTTCTCCTCCAGAACCAATGTGAAGAACTATATTCTGTATCGAGGAAACTGTTTTACGTCTTGTATGATTTCCATGTAAGTAAATGTTCAGGGTCTCTCTCTCTCTCTCTCTCTCTCTCTCTCTCTCTCTCTCTCTCCCTCTCTCTCTATGCTTTGTAGCATTCTTTTCTTGTTCTGCTTTTCTATTTGGCACAGCAGTCGTTTATAAAGACACCACATTATGGATACAGTATGTTTGGGAAATATGTTTAGAAATGTACTTAAAAGTCCCTCTTGCATTCAAACAATCGAACTATTGTGCACATACATCATCTTACATCATCTAAACTCTTTGTTACTAATGGTCCATTAGACTACTGATGTGTATGTGAGGTCATCACTGGCAGTACTTGTGGAAGTAGACCTAATATCAGAAAAGGAAATGTCAGAGGAGCTTCCCTAAATCAGATGTCTTCCCCCAGCATGGATGACAATGAACCAATCGCTTGTGTTATTTATTTGTGGATTAAAAAAAACAATGATAGCAATATACTGTATTGGTGTAAAAAAGAAAACATTTCAAAACATGTAGCATTTGTGAGATGGAGATTCAAAGTCTTTCTTAGATACATAATGCAATTTATTGTATATGTCCCATTCACCAATAGGTGTCAGTATACAGTATTTGGGGTGGGGTGCGGACCTTACTAGATGTAAAGAGTAGAATCCAATAACCATTTGGAATATGCACTTTTATTGAGGCTTTATTTAGTGTCTCATGCATTCTTGAAGCAACCCGTTGCTAAATTATGTTTTTACTTCATTTTGTAGAGTCATCAGAATGTCTGCATGAAGTATTTTCTGTGGCATCATTCCAACAGGAAGTCAAGGCTATCAGAGCCCAAAAATATGGACTTAAGTATGACGTGCTCCCACAGCATCTAAATAAGTACTACTGGTACTGACTATGGCCATTTAAGGATTGAGTAGAAAAGTGTAGGGCTGCATGTAGCCTTCCAGCCACCTTAACTCAGATCAGAGACTTCAGTATTAAGTAGGTAAATTGAGAACACCAGATCTCTCTTCCTCTGCCCCACATACAGTATACAGTACAGACGTGTGTGATAAGATATTGTATGCTGATGGAGCCTGTTTTTGTATTCAGGAGAAGAAACGGTAGTGGGTATGGAAACTTTAGTCACATCTGCAATTAGAAATCTGGTTTGGTTTTGGAAAAATAATTTATCCCTATCACATCCATGTAATAGCTGTAGTTGGGTGATGCAACTAATGATGTGGTTGTACTGACTATTTAGTTTTGACATAAGACACTAAGATGGTTATGGCATGAGTTTTTTGCCAAGGTTTTTAAGCTGTCCTTGCGATTATGTCGGAGATGAATTATTAACCACTCATCCTGTTGAGGCTGACCTGTGGCTTTAAAAAAATTTTGTTCTAATGTTGAATATAAACAGCCTATGCAGCCTGTCCCTAAGATGAATTTCTCTCAAACTACAGTACAGGTATGATGTAGTCTATATGTCTGTTATATTGTACAGTACATGGCCCTGCCATCATAATTGGCAAGATGGAAGTGATTGATTAGACAAAAATAAAATTAAATGTGGCCTCGTGTTTACACTACACGTAATTTCTTGTGGCCCGCAACACTTAAATAATCTTTAGTTATACGCCCACGTCTGTAATTGACTACAGTTGTGCTTCTATATTTAATAAGGTCTACAGTAAATTACGATGAATGGACGCAATCATCAACAGTAATGCTAATAAAATAGCACACCCAATGAGCTGACAAAACAAAGCCTTTTCAATCAGTAACACAGTATTAAACATCTTTAAAAGTATTATCATTTTCAGGGGACAGTATGTCTAATGAGCGTGAACATTAAGCAGATATCCCCCCATGTCCAACACGCACACAGAAACAAGAGCACGTATACATAGCACACAAATACAGGAAGTAATCATGCAAGGCAAGCAATCCAACACACACACACACGCACACACACACACACATGCACGCACACACACACACACGCACACACGCGCACACACACACGCACATACACACACAGACAGCGATCCAGCTGTTTTTTGTGTGGGAAAGCGACCATTACATAAGCACCTCAAACAAACATCACAAGCCGGGTGGTTAGCTAAAGCACTGCCTCAGCCATCATCACGGTGGACATTAAGCACCATTAAGAGTCAGTTCGGAGAAATGGTGTGATGCCTTTGTGGAAAATTTCACCTCAGCAAAGTGTAGCCTACCTATTGTAATTTATCATTACACTGCATGGTGAGGTAGCTCTTAGCTTTGCTCTTAGTGCACTGGGCCCTGAAAGCTTTTTCATTTGATTCGCTGCAGACAAGAATTGTGTACAGTATGTCAGTATCAAGGATGTGAACCTATTGTGTCATGATGACTACTAATATTGCATGTTTTGTATCCCAGGGAGTCGACAGGATACAATGCTTCTACTTCCAAATTAGTTTCTAATTCAAACAAATAAACAAAAACATAAATGATGTTCTAAAATATTCTAGTATTATTATAATAATAGTTAACCTATATATTATAGTTTTTGATAGCTCTGAGGCATTATATGTAATATTATCCAACCAAATAAACCATTCCAGGCCACCAACTAAACCCCAAACCCACCTCCAGCCATACTCCCACCTCAGTGACTCCCCCCCCACCCCCCACCCCAATAATCCATTTGCTGTTCTGCCATCATCCCATTACAGAAATTAGTTTTACTATTGTTTACTGCATAGCAGTAAAGCAATAGGCAGACTACAAATTACTTTAATTAGATGAGGTAGCTTAATTCCTGTCCACATTTAATGACTAGCTAGCATGTTTGGCAGAAGTTTGAACTTTTAGTCCAACAATTACCTGTTTAAATGCTCAGTGCCCACCACAATGGTATGTTTAGATTAAATGACTCTAATCATTTAATGAATCTAATAAATTAGATGTAATTGTCCACCCCATGTGCCACCCAAAAATCCTATGATTTGCTATCTTCCTGGTCAGAGGTGGAATTAACGTAATTTAGGCTACCTTTTGTTTGGTACATTATACTAATTTATGATAACATTAGCTAATGTTTCTGCTATCTCAAGGTCTGTCCAGGGAATGATATAGCTAACATTATATGTGTATGTGTTCTGCATTGCAGCTGTCATTAAGTAACGTTTAGTGTTATTGATGTTAAGTTCAACACTGTATTTAATCATATATTATGTTATTATTGAGGGTGTTTGTTAGTGCCACAAATTTGTATGTGACCTGGTTCATCACACATTGTTTTAGATTTAAAAAAAAGTAATGTTTGGGGGGAAACTGCTTATTGGACCTTTTAATGTGGGCTAAGAGTGCAGTAATACTCTAAGTTACAGCATGTAAATGATAGTGATGGAAAGAAATGATCAGGTATGATCTGTTACTTTCACTGGGTACCTAAAAGCTTATCATTATGTTTGCAGCTTAGAGTATATACAGTAGGCTGAACTTAATTAAATGTGCTGACAGGGCATATTGGTAATGGGCCAAACACAACACCAATGTTCTGAAATATTCTAGTTGTTCAGCAGGACAGAATAAAAAGTTAATTAGAACAGTGTGCTTGAGGTATCAGCCTACCATTTCCAAGACTAAAACAAGCAGACTTACTTTGTGGTGTAAATAAGTGGGTGACAGATCTCTTTAGCTAATCCTGGCTTTAGGAGTAAGGCAGTAAAATATATGAGGACGTGATAAGTTTAATTAGTCTTTGGATTACACAATACAAAAAACATTTGAAAGATTTTCCAACTCTCTCTCCTTTATTTTCTTTAATTATCCAAGTTTATTTAAAGATAAAAATCACATTAACAATATTAAATAAAAACAATGATATGGTCCAGAAAAGAAGGATGACACTAATAATAATAACAATACAGTAATAAATTAACTATTGTTATCACCTCTTTCTACAACAATTATCATTTGAAAAAATATAATACATTGTTCTGCTAAAGTAGTGTGTAAAATCTAGTTTTATTGTGTGTTTACTGTAGTATAAACTCCGTTTGTAGCAGGGTTATTATTTAGTTATTAATAGTATAATACCAAAGTAGCATTTTTTCTCTGTTTTGGGTGGTATGACAGGAAGCACGTATAATTCACGCACAACTTGGCAAAAGCACAAGCATTTACACAAGTATAAAGGCACAAGGCTCCCAATCAATACCCAGTCCCAAAATCCCAATAAATACACACTAGTCCTACAATTGAGACATAAAGATAATATATGCCCTTCTAATATGAACAATCCAGCAGTGATTCTAATAATAGATTTTGCTTTGAGTTGAAGGCTATGACTATTTACTTTTGCCAGCTCTGCTTTTAAATACATGTTTCTTTGCAATCCAGAAACCCAATATTACCCAGTATTTTGCTTTCATTAAATAGTCACAACATTTTATCTATGGAATCGTGTCCATAACCACGACATTCCAACTTTTTCCATGCCTTCCACCACAGAACATTTCTAATTCATGATACTGGATTATTCTTTTTATAATTATATAGAGGAACAGCACAGAGTCACACTGGTGTGTATCGGGTATATGTTCCTGTAATACTGTAAAAGTATTGGTTTTGTGCTGAAAATGTTTTAGGACAGCAGGTACAGAAACTGCACCCCCTAAAATTACTGTTGGAGCTTATAGCAGGAAATTGAAGCACATTTTTCTGCAGAAAGCCTGTCTGCTGTGTCTGACCTCAGAGTTTATACCACATACCCCACATTTGTAAGCTAGGTCTTTGCCCAAAAATGATCCATCTGTTTCTCTCATCTTTCCTATCTTATCCTCTCTCTAATTCTCTATGTATGTCTCTCTTCCCTGTTCTCTCTTTTGTCTCCCCAACAGAATCCTACTCTGTAGCCGGGAGTGAGGGCAGCATGGCTCCCTCCTCTGATCCCAGCCCCCAGCAGGTTTCAGGTAGCTCTAGCCCCTGCTCGCACTCCTCGCCTGGGGGGTCGCAGCACCCTGTTACTGCCCTGAAGAAGTGGCTCACAAATCCCGTTCGCAAACTGAGCGCCGACACTCGCAGCGGAGGGACGAAGGTAGAGAAGCAGAAGGCGAGAGTGGAGGGAAAGCAGCCGTCGCTGCAGCTCGCCCGCGGCCAGGCTCAGGGAAGGCCTCTGGAGCAGCAGCACAACTATACCGTCCTCCCTTCCACAGAAACAGATGCGGTGAGGAGCATTTAAAGCTGTGCAAAATAACTTGGCATATTGGCGACACCGTCTGGTGATAATTTGCAACTGCGCTCGATTAGATTTTGTATATATTTTATATTTATTTTATATTTTATATATATTGAATTGAAGTTACACCTATAAATAAATGTTTGTCATTACATAAGGGAAGAACAATTACAATACGAATGTATCATTATGTAACTTTAAGGACACATACTGTACAAGAGTAATATCCCGTATTTGTTTATAATAATAAGCATGGTTTATTCTGTTTTGCATGGGTGTCAGGATTGTGTATTGAGTTCAGATGCAACATCTATGACACAGCCTACCCTACAAAGCGTCCCGCCTGATTTTCTGCAGGACAGAGACAGTCTGGTAAATGTTGTTGTTATACAATGTTTTGCTTCTCTGTGGCCTTTAGAGGAAGACTACAGTTGGTGTATTGGTGAAACAGTGGTACTTTTTGGATCATGTAATAACATGAGCTTTTAACAACGTTCATAGTACAAATTAGTACTAGCATTACAAAAGGTTTAATTGTGTTTAACTTACTATTATTACCACTGATCTTTTTAATTTGAAAAAGTATTGGTATTATATACCATATTATATTATAATTATGGTGGGGGCAGGATAATGGTGCATATACTCCCAGCCAACAAACAATCAGTTTGGTCCCCAGCAATGGCCCACCTGTAGCAAGATGCATAACCCTGTACAGTATCTAATATTTAAAAGTAGGAAAACTTTGTAAAGCAACCGTTGCTTACAAGCTAATGACCGTATACAGTAGCTTAGAGCGTGTTGTGAGCTTCTGTGTTGTGCCAAACTTTAGCAAGCAAGCCTCATCTGACATTAGCCATATCAGATGGAAAACACATTACTGCTCACGCCATTACACACAAAGTTGGGTAATTTACTGTTGTGTTGTGTCAAAATGTTATGGTATTGAAATCTATATATCTATGGCTTTCTCAAAAACAGTAATCAGATTGTTACTAAAAGACATAAGGATACATGAAAAGGTAAGAAGGCTGTTTCATTGTAAGAATAAGGCCATACAATTTGCTTAAAATATATGAACAATGGTGTCCTGTGTTTCTAGAAAGATAAAGAAAACCACACATTTCGGTGACTAAATTACATTTAAGCAGACAATCAACTTTAGTGACGATTCACATTTAAATATAAAATCCTCCACCATTTCTGTAAAACAGAGTAAGAATGCACACATTCCCAAGTGACCAACCACAAACGTGTTTCTGTGTGGTTATGCTGGCAACTCAACACTGTACTAAGCAGAGTTAAAAGGGACCCATGCAGTATAATAAATCCTCTGGGCTTTTCTAGACAGCATCTGGAAGTGATCAAACAGACAAGTCGTCTAACAGGCAAGCAGAGACAGGGTCAGGACTGGAGGTGATGGGGGATGGCTGAGGCTGAAGGAAAGTAGGACACCAATATAGTTCTGTAGGCTAGGTAAGGAAGGGCCCTATGGGTGAAAGTGGGAAGGTCAGATTAGAAGTGGCTTGATAGCCGACAGATACTATGAGCAATATGTTGTATCTAAAAGGGCATAGGTTCATGACCCGACCGAGAAGTTGTTTTTAATAGCTTGTATGTTTAGTATGCAAATGCATAATGTTTTTAAGGTGATTTATAATCCAATATACTTTTTGTCAAATTCAGCAAATATCCCTTCAGATCCGCTAAATGTCCCTTCTGCATGTGTGTGTGCGCACACATTCAAAAGTGTACCAGCCACTTGGTTTATTCAAACTCCCTGAGAATACCATGGTTCAAAGTGGAAAGATCAAACATGAAAGATTCTTGATGTTTGAACTGAAAACAAAAACGAAAACACCTCTCCCTCAGAAGCCCCCCCCCAAATAGGACACACATTGCCAAGGCTGATACAGTTTTGTATGGTGCAGTCTGCACCACTTTGTTTGTGTTCACATTCATGGATCCAGGGCTGTGTAGAAACACCAGATTTGTTTTTCAGTGTGCACACAGAATGGGGAGCAAGCTAGATCTTTGCTGAATTTGGCAAAAAGAGATTTCGCTTACAATTACTGACTCCAAATGCTCCTGCTTTTTCCTTTTTACACTCCAAACAATGACATATACTGACGTTTATGGCAATACGTGATACAAAACCAGACCATAATTGTTTTCCCTTAATAATAGCCATCAAAGTACCAAAAAATGAATATCACTAATTTATCTGGTACTTTACCAGTTTCTATATCCAATCATTTTCTCAGCAGTGAAGAGATGTAGGAGTCTGATAGGATTACTTGAGGTTTGGAGAGACTGGTTTTTCCGAGGGGCATAAGCAAAACAGTTGCCCCTCTGATTGGTTCCCCAGAACACATTCCTCTCATCCCCCTATACTTTTCCATGGTTATCTACGTCATACTTTCTGTGGATACAGATGTAGCCTCATATTTTTATTTGTTGTCGACAGAAACACTAAACCCCATTTGTACTTTCGCACAGTGATTTAATGTTCAGTGTGCGTTTTACAAAACATTACTAATCCAGCATTACCAAAAAAAAACGCATGTTTAAATAATGCTTATCATTTGCCCTATCTCCTTACATTGCACCAGATATGCCAATCCAACTTCAACCTTGTTCCAGAAGAATGTGGCTGCACCATAAATGATGATAAAACTGGCCAATGGTCAGCTACACTGGACAGTGAAGAGGACCAAAAGATTGCCTTGGAGAAGAGCATGTAGGTTTAGACCATTTATAATGTAACCTGCCATATTAGATGTCCCTCTAGTGGTTGCTTTAATACTCCCTGTACAGTGTCTCTGAATATGCTGTGTATCATAAAGTTGTAACTTCATCTTCCTTCTCTCTCTCTCTCTCTCTTAGATATGTGCTGACAGAGCTGATAGAGACAGAAAAGTTGTATGTGGAGGACCTAGGACTCATAGTGGAGGTGTGTTATTGTATGTAGCAATGGACCCTTTTCACAGAGCTACAACTGTGTTTTCCCTATGACACCTCTGTGGAAATGGTGCAAATGACCCATCTAGTGAGATGCTCCTGGTATTTATTCAAGCAGGTCTCCAATATATACCACCGTAGCCAATTAAATGTACACTCCTACATTGTCTTATATTGTCCCCTGAGAGCTCTTATTTTCTGCCCCAGCTTAGTGAGAGCAGTATGGGGGAGGAGTAGAGAGGAGTGCCAGACACTTAACACTCAGCTTGGGGAGGGGCATGCACACTATGAGTTTCAAATCAAAACAACAGTGTTTATATACCGGTAACTTTTATTTTAATCACAAAGGCAATTCTGGACATAACTCAGGGAGTGTCACTCGTGTTTTATATCAATGAGTTAAATATTGTGTGTGTGTGTGTGTGTGTGTGTGTGTGTGTGTTTGTGTGTGTGTGTATGTGTAGGGCTATATGGCCTCCATGGCTAATCAAGGTGTTCCAGAGGACATGAAAGGGAGGGACAAAATAGTGTTTGGAAACATCCACCAGATCTATGACTGGCATAAGGAGTGAGTCTGAGCATCTCTCTCTCTCTCTCTCTCTCTCTCTCTCTGTCTATTTCTCTCTCTCGCTCTTATTCGTTTGTTCACTCACTCACCTTTACTGTCCTACAGTACTCAAGTGTGTCTGTGAAAAGTTCTCTTTGTGTGCTAGAGTAGCGATTCTACCTAACTGGCTTGTGTGTACTGTGTCAAAGCTATTTCCTGGCAGAACTGGAGAAATGTGTTTCAGAACCACAAAGACTGGCCCACCTCTTCATAAAACATGTGAGTCTCTCTTACCGCTTGGTCACAGCCAGTATGTGAACTTGACAGGTTGTTTCTGTGCTTTGATTTTGATTTTGTGGGTTGTGGCTCTCTCAAAGAGTTACATTGTTTTTGTTCCTGGCCTTGCAAGCTGAGCTGTACAGCATGTAGGAGAAGTCACAGTAAAAAAATCTGTTACGGTTTATATTATTTTCCAGAACATTTTACACTAGTGTCATAAGTCAGTCAAGTGGTCTGTTGGCCAGTTGATTTTGCTTAACCCTTGTGATGTCCTTTCGGTCAAACTGACCCAATGTACTACCTCTTTGTGGCAATTAGAAGGCGCCAATTCTAATTCTACAGCTTACACAGACATGATGTGCACTGCTGGCACAACAAGGTTTGCGTTTGAAACCAGGCAACAGGAGGGTTAAAAGGCACAAAAAACAAACAAATACATAAAGAAATAATTTATAAAGAAATAAATACACTCAGCACTGACAATAAAAAAAAACACAATCAGACACAATCAGATGATGCCGTCTGTTGGCATAACCCGAGTGCATTTGAAATTCAAGGACAATAAATTATCTGATGATCATCCCTATCTGATGAATAGATTCTAGATAGATAGATAATCACAATAGTAATAGTCTATCTGAACAATAGTCTGTGTTACTTCTATAGGAGCGGCGTCTGCACATGTATGTGGTTTACTGTCAGAACAAACCCAAATCCGAGCACATCGTCTCAGAGTACATCGAGACCTTCTTTGAAGTAAGTCAGTCAATATCTCGCTTAGCTAATTTGGATATAGTTACTGTAACTCATTTAGCAAAAATGCTCCTCTATAGACACTTAACTAGTCTCTGTTTTAGTGATACAATAGAGTACAGTATGCTGTAAAAAGTGTTTTGCTGTAAAAAGGTTTAATGTTGCTGGTTTCAATACAAAAACAAGACCTTTAACCTTGTGTATTTAATCGGGGAGATTCAAAGCGGTATTACTTCCCTACGCTAGGATCTCAGGCTTCAGCTGGGCCACCGTTTACAGCTGAATGACCTGCTCATCAAACCTGTTCAGAGAATCATGAAGTACCAGCTCTTACTAAAAGTATGTCATCCATGCATGTTAGCGTGTGTGTGTGTGTGTGAGAGAGAGAGAGAGAGAGAGAGAGAAAGAGAGAGAGAGAGAGAGAGAGAGAGAGAGAGAGAGAGAGTGTGTGCCCA
>JAODUG010074759.1:0-13195 GCA_027564795.1 Aphredoderus sayanus
TATATACACATACATATATATACACATACACATACATATATATACACATATATATATATATATATACATATATATACACATATATATATATATATATATACATATATATACACATACATATATATATATATATATATATATATATATACATATATATATATATACACACATATATATATACACACATACATATATACACACATATATATATACATACATACATATATACACACATATATATATATACATACATACACATATATATACACATATATACACACATACATACATATACACACACATTTGTTTCATTAATAATTAAATGTTTTTATTGATGATCTGTACTGTATAGTTATCAAAACACAAAACACACAATAATCACTTTTTAAATGTAACTGTTTTTCAATCTAACTATTTCTGTAAAAAAAAATAAAAATAATAAATAAATAAATAAATCCATCCATTCTCAACCGCTTCTCCAAGGTCAGGTCGCGAGGATAGCAGCTCCAGCAGGGGACCCCAAACTTCCCTTTCTCAAGCCACATTAACCAGCTTTGACTGGGTGATCCCAAGGCATTCCTAGGCCAGCGTGGAGATATAATCTGTCCACCTTGTCCTGGGTCTTCCCCGAGGTCTCCTCCCAGTTGGACTTGCCTGGAACACCTCCCTAGGGAGGCACCCAGGGGGCATCCTTAACAGATGCCCAAACCACCTCAACTGGCTCCTTTCAACATAATTTCTATAGTAAAATCTACTGTGTCTACTTAATGCCTCCCCCCACATTTCAAATTACTGTACCCCACAGGATTAAGAAAACATTTTCCGCACAACAGGCTAGTGAAAGGAACAGGATGGTCACAGTTATTCATTCAATTTCACACAGAATGGGTGTTTGGGTGTTTGCAAGTTTGTAAGACATACACATACTTTCAATATCTGGTTGATGTTTGTTCTGTACTGGTATGGGATGTGGTCCAAAATGCGAAACATTTTCAGCTTCTGAATGGAACGCTCCACGTGTACCCTAGCTCTGGAGATGAATACGTTATTGGTCACTTCTTCATGTGTCAATTGTCCATTGTCACGGAAAGACGGAATGTTTAGTGAAACTCCCTCTGGCAAAATGTCCCTAATTGTGAAGCCCTTGTCTGCCATAACCATATCACCTGGTTTAAGATGTTGGAGAAGTCCACAGTTAACTGTTATTGCTTTTTCTGAAGCATTCCCACCATATATGTCACTGGCAAAAGTTATTACTCCATTGGGAGAAACACCAATTAGAGCCTTCAGTATGGTCCGGCCTTTGTACTGGCTGTTCAAATGACTGTGTGTGCCAAGCCTCTCTGTGTTAGAGACTGCAACCTTAGTGCAGTCAAGTACTATCCTACAGTTAGGAAAGGGCTGGAAGCAGTCTGGCAACGAGGTTTGATTCTTTGCTACGGAGGGGATGTTGTTCTGAAGAAAACCGACATACAAAATGTCATACAGAGCACCGAGGTTGGTGGTAAAGACGCTCGTTACTGTGGCTGTACTACAATTAAACCTTGTTGCGAGGTCTACATGGCCACAGTTAAGTTTAAGCTTCATTAAGGTCAGAAGCAACTGATCAACTAGGGGCAAAAGTTGGACATTACAATCAGAATGATATTGTAGTTGAAATTTAGAAAGAAGAGCTTCCAAAAACAGGAGAGTAGCAGCATCAGGCAAGCCAGTGAAATACTGGACTCTTTCAGGATTGGTGGAAATTTGACTGAAAGAGAAAGTTTGCTTCTGTTTCTCCAATTGCTTTTTCAATTTCTCATTCTCTTCTCTCAGCATGACATTCTCTGCTTCAAGCACCACAATACGTTTTGAAGGACTAGGGGTTTGTGCAGGTGCAATGTCAGCATTGTGCAGTGTATCTGTTTCTTTATCCTCCTTACTGGTAGGGACCATTTGCTTCTTCTGTTTAGGGACATGGCTGAGGTGGTTGGGGAACTGTCTTGGGGAAGTCTTCTCCTCATTCCATGCGAATCGGGATGGTCCACCAGCTTTTCCATTCAGGAAATGCCAACTGCATACCCTAGAGTTGCAGTTTGGGGTGAAGTTTTTACGCCTGTAAAAAATAAAAGTTGGTCATTACTTTAATCAGTGAAGGAGCAGTCTTTGGCAATGAAAATCTTAGATCTCAGGCTCCAAACATGCTCAAAGGATATGTATGAGTAGCGGCCGGTCTATTATGGGCGCATGGGCGCTGCCCCCCTACGAATATCTGGTGAAGGAAGTCTACCTAAACATATGCTACATTATTTAATTAGATAGTAAAAAATATTTATGACAAAAAACTTGTTTCCTCATACAGGAACCATTCTACAGGCACATCCCTTTATTTGGTTAATTTCTGTGTCAATGTGTCAAGTGTTGTTTACGACATGTAATAATCAGTATATTTCTGTTTACATAATTTCCGTGTTACTCGGACGCCGGTAACATGGGTGTTTATGTGAGTAGAAATACTTTTGACAATCATGTGAGCTGAGGCTGCTCTCCAATTTGTTGCCTTCAATATACCCTCCCGACGCAGCTCATTGCACCCCGGAAACGCCTCCTTTTATTAGCAACAAATCAGCGCTTTTCATGATTTAGTAATCTGTGATTGTACACTCTTTACGCTATGCGGATGTTTGCTAACTGTCACTCATCTAGTCCTACTGAGAGACTTTTTTTTGTTGAACTGACGATGATGACGATGATGGCAACTTCAAATGCAACTGAGGAAATTCTACAGAATTATGTTATTTCTTTAATAACACACCCTTTTAGCACACGGTGAAAAAAGAAAATCAAGGAGCTTGGATTTGGATTTAGATATTAAACAGCAGTAAGGTGATCGTGGACTATCTTTTTCCCGCCGTGTTATGCGGAGTTGGCTACTGTAGCTGGATGTGGTGCACAGTAACAGTAAGTAATGCATTTTATTGTTTTCCCTGTTTGACCCAGCAGTGTCGATACACTGTTGGGTCGATTGATAGCACCTGTGGTTCCTCGTTGTTGTCTTTGGTTGACGTTGACCGGCAGTGTCATTATAATCCCTAAAGTTAGGGATGTTATATGGAATGGGTTGGTGTGTGGTGTGATGTTTTGGTCAAGTCGTAACGTATAACAGTAATACTGTTATATGTTGATCGATTGTTGTAGGTGTGTGGTCTCTTACTTGTAAATAGGTCGGATCGATCAAGTGTGAACCCGGCATTATTTTCACTCAATATGGTCTTAGGCTTATTTTATTACTACAACTTGGTAAACAGGAATCTCTGCATATTGGATTCTTTATTTTGATGCCCGGTATCGTTCTCTCTCAATATCTATACGGTATCTCTCTATCCCTCTCCCTCGTAGTCATAATAATCACATCAGTGCAGTAGTACGGTAGGCTACTACATTTGACTGTGATCCAGATAAACGCAGCCACCGGCAATCATGTTTTATGGGACAAAACCTTTAGGCAAGCCTGAACTAACATACGCAGTTCGTTCTCTCTCTCTCTCTCTCTCTCTGCTGTTTTACGGAGGTTTGCCCATAACTGTCTTAATTCTGTACTGTTAGACCGTTAGAATGTAACATGAAGGCGCTGATATTAACCCTGTCGCCCCAGTTTAGCGTTATTAACACACTGAAGCTAAACTGGGGCGACGGGATTAATATCAGATTTAGCTAATGGACAGCCTTGCGCTTTCATTCTTTTTCTTCAGTGAATATAGCAAGCCATCAACTTAGGTAAGTACAATAGAAAGCATGTATTATTGTACTACCCTGATTCCTGCCTTCGTGGTGCTGGTCTGTTCTGTTCGTGCATTGGCAATATATTTCTGCTGGATCAATTTATATACTGTACCACCAGTACTGTAGCATACTGTAGATGGTTTGTGGTTGACGTGATGGCGAGACAATGTTCATAATCCTTAAACGGTTAAGAATGAATGCTTTTTTGTGGCCTACCCTTCAGTGGTGTTGTTGAGCACTTTTTAATCGGACAAAAAACGCTGTGTTGTTGTTATTGCAGCGCACATTGGCTGCTCACTCAGTTGGATTACTAGATGACCGTGGGTTGGGCCTGTGCTTCTGTCTGCATGCATACAAGTACTTTTATAGTCAGATATACAATTCCTAATTGTGAGTCGTGGCCATTCCTAAATAACATGACAGTTATTGAAACCGTATAGCCAAAGCTGTTATTTAGCCTCTATTCAAATCTGTGTCTCTGATGTGTGGTAGTGTGTATATCCATCCGCAGAACGTCGTATGTCCGTGTTGTGTTTGGCGCCCTCTACTGGTCATTTTGACCCATAGGCCAGGGATATATAAAATTACCGTTACACCAAAATCACTCCCCACCCCCCATGTTTTTCACCTGCCGCCACTGATATGTGTAGAAAACAAAAGACAAAACAGTGTATACACGTTAAAATATAATAAAATGGTCAGTGGTAGCAATTTATGGCTAAGCTTAGCTGTGCCATGTGCCTACGTCATTGTTTGGGTTCCCAGGCGTGTAACTAGTACAAGACGGGAAGACTAGCGCGTTGGGCAGAACAGAAAAGCTGAGGAAGTGGGTCATAGCAGCAAAGAATACCCCATAAAACCCATAGTCCATATCAGGGTTTGTTAAGGGCCGGTTTCACTTTTGTTCGTGGGTGCCAACCAACTATAGTTCTAGTACTGTACTCTAGGCTAACACTACTGTAGCATCATCCAAACTGTTTTGTTTATCATTCGTTTAAGAGGTGTAACTTACCTTATCAACTCCAGCCATCTCCGCTTCTCTTTCTCATCACAGGGAAATCGATAGAATGAAAGTTGAATTCCACGTGTCTTTTTTAACTCTGATCTGTTCAAGCAACACGGAACACAGCACTGCGGCATGTTGTACAGACTAGAACCCCAGCCAGCAAAACAGAGGACCCGGATACAGTCGTTTCTATTATCGTTACGTCACGACTTAACAACCGGACAAACCATCTTATCTGCTACCCTTATTATGATAATAATTTATAACAAATTATTTAACAAAACAATGGTCTACTTAGAAATGTAAAAATTATCCCTACATTTTTATTTTTTTGCATAACCATGCAAGCAGCAATCAACAGCAAAACAGGAAGAAACACAAGTAATACAAAATAAAATAACGTAGCTTTAACATAAATAATTACAGAATGTTATGTTAGAATTTCTGTTGTTAAATCAGAGAAAATGTTTTTAGAGAGCTAACTGGTTTTCTAATGATAAAGGGTGCCTGCCAAGCATTTTTCACTCCCATTGTTTTCGTTGGTTCACTGTGCTGTAATCTCATGTGATTTCTTCACTGTCAAGTTATTTGAGGAGAGGGTGAACCTGTTGCTCCATTGGTTTGACTTGTGGACCGACAGACAGAGGAAACATCTCCTTCACATGCTGCTCACACGTTGCACCAAACCGCAGCTCAAGTAAGGTCTTACTTCATTTATAGACATACACTTTATTCAAATGCATGCAAATGTGCATTAGTGATTGTGGTATTTTGTAAATTGCCAGAGGACAAACTCCTTTTTCAAGCCATACACTTGCACACACAGGAAGGGTAGTGTTGTAATACCCTCTTTTCTGGCTGGCAGTGTGTGCATTCCTTTTGGTCTGAGATGCTGGTGTGCGTAGTGTTACGTCTAGTGGCAGAAAGTCCTAGAGATTCAATATAAAGCTACTGTAGGTAGGATCTCAGAGATTTTGTACATCAACAACCAAAAAAACCCACCCGCTCTTAATCCGGCCCTCTGGAGCCTGATTACAAATCTGTTGCACTGTAGCTGTGTGCGAGCATTCATCTGATTGGCAGGCAAGGTAGATTCGCCAGACCAATCAATGAAGAGATCGGTGGGTAGATTGGTAGAAATATTCAAGTGCAGTGTAAACTAACCTATATTATAATCTATAGACTAGAGGCAGGGGACCAGATTAACCAGAGAAGATACTCTTGCAGAGCACTTGTCTTGCTGATAGATGGTGAATGTCTATGACATTTCTAACAAATTACACTCAATGTATTGCCATAAAATAATACCTACAGCACATGTAAAGCAGTTCCTTTCTCAAGAGCGGCATGTGCAGATGTAGGGAAAGAGACAGCCATGTGCCTGAGAGATCTCGCTTGCCACCCAGACACCTGCCCGCTCAGGAACCTGAAGTGAAACCTTTGACCTTTGACCCCGCGGAGCAGGTACTGCAGGGACTGGCTGCTGGCATCTCTTCCAGTAGCACGTGTGGACATGACGGCGGTGCTACCAAGGTGTCTGTCTCTGTACGTCATGTCCTTCCTGACCCCTCGTGACCTCTGCTGTGCCGCGCAGGTCAGCTGGCACTGGAGGACTCTGGCTGAGCAGGTGAACACACAGCGAGGAGGGCCTGCTGGTGCCTGATGCATATTTATGTAGCGTAACGCAGAGGTCTTAAAGGTATAGTAAGCGATTTTAAGCTAATACACTTTTTGTAAAGTTAACCAAATATCTCCAAAGTTACCAATTGTGCTGAAACGTTCAGAAAAAATAATCCAGTACTTCTACACAGCCCTGGTTCAGGAAATAGGAACGTAAACAAAGTGATGCAGACGACTGCACACAACAACAATTTCCTAGCCTTAAGCACCTTAAGGCATTGAAGGGTATTTTTGTTTTGCTTTCTCCAGAATTACTTACTATACCTTTTTAAATATTTTTCAGGCCAAGGACCCCTTTACTGATAGAAACATGGCAGGACCTCCTATACTCCCATACCCTATAAAATAGTGTTGCTTATTAAACCGAGCCATATAATAATAATAATAATAATAATAATAATAATAATAATAATAATAATAATAATACGCATCTGTTTGGCATGCAATTATTGGTGCCACACAGAATGGTTCAGCTTAGGATCACTAGCTGCTGCTTAGCTCTTAGGGTCTTCAGTGATTTAACTTTGTTAAATAATCTTACAGTACTATAGGTTGCATGTATGTTCAGGTGTATTTTTGGACACGTTTACATTTTGAAATGGATAAAATCCTTTGGTGGACCCGCTGCAGTAACTGAGGTCATTAACTATGTGCCCTCGGCTCCCCCATCCTCCAGGACTGCCTGTGGGCTGGTCGGTGTGTCCGACAGGGCTGGTTCCTGCCCTACTGCCCAGTGGAGAAGGAGTACGGTGCCTGGAAGAGTCACTATGCCTCCTGCGTAGCCACTCTGGACTGGCTCACCCCCCGCGAGGCTGCCGAGCGCTATGGGACCCTCAACCAGCCCGCCAGTGGACCAGGGGAAGAGGAGGAGGAGCGAGAGCAGGAGAGGAAGATCAGACAGGCCATCAGAGAGAGACTCCAGCAAGAGAAGAGTGAGGAGAATCAAACAAACAAACAAAAAGAAATGCACTTATATTAAAGCCTCTCTAAACATACACAGGGGTAGATCATTTGGCTCAGCAGACCTATTCTCAGGACTTTGTGGGCGTGGGCATACCTCAGTTGATTGGCATTTCCCTAGCTCTCCTATGTCATTTCTGTTGCACATCTTCCTTGGTTCTTTTGACTATATGCAATTAGAGGCATACCTCCACCCCTTTACGATCTCTGAACACCTGGCCTGCTGTCACCGAAGGCCATCTTGTTTGTTGTGCTTTTGTTCCTTGCAGGACTGTGTCTTAGAACAAGGAGAGCCTGGGGTAGTAACGCACACCCAGGGGCTTCCAGGAGCTTTGACACCCAGAGACAGTATCTTAATCCCGGGGTAACGCTCAGCAATGGCTCCTCCCTTTCCTGGCCTCCAGGGATAGGTGGATATAACCGCTGGTCTACAGAGATGGTGCTCCCTCCATCTGTAAGATCTCTGAATGGGCAGTCCTTCAGTTCAGCCAAGTCTGGGTAAGGCAGACTTGAAATATATGTTGTACATGCATAAAGTATTTAAAAACTAGCTACAAAGTATTAGCAACAGTTTTACAGGTCTAGCTTATAGTTTAAAGTAAACAATTAATAAAACTATGTATTTAACTTATGTCATACATATTTGAATGTGACAGCAAAATGTAATAGGCAGAGTAAGATACATATACAAGAATACAATATAATAACATATTATTGTAGGTAAAAAATAATACAATCTAGACAGAGAACGCACAGAAAACAGTCAATACAATCAAACAGGTATAGGTTAAAGTACAACAATAAAAGTGACAGACAAAAGCATTCAGCTTGCGTAACAGAAGGCACCATCACCCTATCCAGTGGGAGCAAGACCAAGCCATCACTGGCATGCTACACCTACAGACCACCGCAGCACGCTAGCCGGTCCCCCACCTGTCACCCCCACCCTGTCCCCCTGCTGCTGGTCTCCAACAGACTTCCTGCCTTCGAGGTGAGAGGCTTCCACCTAGCCCCCCAGTACATCCTATTATTATTATTAACAAGTACCACTAGCAGATTTGGCTAGGGCAGATTAATGCCGCTAGTAGCTGATGTGTCTAGGGCAGGTAAATACCGCTAGCAGAGGTCATTAACAGGGGCCAAGGTAATTAGAGGGATAATGCAAATCTGCCTCTAGGGAATGGTTTTTATTATTTTCATGGCATTATTTCCTTGTATTCTGTTGTTTCTTATATCTTTTTGTTTAATTTCATTTGTTCCCTTCATCAAATTATGTTTTTCAAATGTTTTTAACTGTAAAGCACGTTGAGTAGCACATTGTGTATGAAAGGTGCTATACAAATAAAGTGTATTATTATTATTATTATTATCCTCTGTTGAATGGACCTGAAATGTTACCAAGGCAGGGATCTCTCTCTCTCTCTCTCTCTCTCTCTCTCTCTTTCTCTCTCTCTCTCTCTCTCTGTCTCTCTCTCTCTCTGGGTTCTAGCTGGTCCTGAGCGGCGTGAGAGCAGAGGTGACAGTGGTGCTATACGACCATAAAGGGACGCTGGCAGCTCTCTTAGCCCAGGTAGAGAGAGGTCTGGGCGGGCAGAGTGCTCAGAGGCTGGGACTTCTTGCTACTGGTGGAACAGAAGAAATTCATCTCTTTCATAGTAAATCATCATTATTAATAATCTACAGTAATCATGTTATTTCTTGTTTTTAACATAATTTACCCAGGACTAATTAGAGACTAACCTACACTTTTATTTTGTGTTGGATTTGATATATGAAAGTATTGGATGTTAGTATAGCAATTTGGTTACATGTGAGATAAAAACACTTTACATCGTTTTACACCATCTTCCTTGTAATTTCTGTAGGAATTAGTCTGTCGGAGAAGACGGCGCTGACCCCTGACCTCAGAGAATTCTGGGAAAAACTGTGTGGTTGGGTCGTACCAACTGGGAAAGGAGGAGGGGTGGACATTTTCTGTCCCCTCGCAGCCTCTGGTCAGTAGACACTATAACACACACAGACACACACAGGCTGTAATTTGCCTGGTACACTTGTTTCATATGATTTGTCTCTGCCAGCCAAAGGAGTCTATCTCATGCAGACTCTGTCTACACTGACGGGTCTGGAGGTTTTAGCTCCCATGGGGCTGGGGACTGGAAGCTTCCAGAACAGTGAGTGAACTGGATACAGTACACCGTGTATTGTTTCAACATATATTTTAACGTTGACAAGTATAGATTCCAATCAAATGAATTTACTCCCCGCCCCACTTTCAGTCCTAAGCGAGTGGTCCGGCAGAGATCTTTCCGGAAGGCGCGCGTATGAGGAGACGAAGTCCCCGGCGCTGCACTACATGTGTGAGGGTGCACTACAGGCCTGGTGCCGGCAGGCCTGGTGGATGGAGGAGGCTCTCCTAGACCTTAGGAGCCGCTTGGAGCCACAGCTGCAGCGGGTCAGCCTGGAAGCTAGGGGGCGCAGTCTGGGTTGGTCACACACACTCATACACACACATCACTGAGCGACATAGGCCCCTTTAGTCCTGCAATAAGAGTTGAGATAGACGTTAATGTAATCTGAAATATGTTTTAAACCTATGTCTATTGCACATGCAAAAGACATTCAAAGCATGTCATGTTCCCTATACATTGTTTGTATGTGTTTATTATGCTATTATTAAGCCAGCATAAAATATACACTAATTTACCAACCTGGAATGCATTAAATGCCACCTGCTATATTGTTAATACTATCACTAAAACAAGTACATCTCATCTGTGTGTGTGTGTGTGTGCATGCATGCGCGCCTGTCTCTACATGTTTTAGGCCATTTCCTGTGGGACAGAGTGTGTCTAAATGAGGTTTGTGCATCTAAAGAACTGACCGAAGCTCTTACTGAAGGACTGACGTCTCTCACCACACAGGAAGAGGTGAGAGAGAGAGAGAGAGAGACAGAGAGAGAGAGAGAGAGAGAGAAAGAGAGAGAGAGAGAGAGACTGTACAGTACACCAATATGTTGTGTGTTTCATATTGGATCTAATGCTATTAAATAGTTTCCCAGAAATACTTACTAAAAATAGTACAGTAATACTTTTTGAGGAACCATTACGTGAACAAAAGTTCACGTAATTAGTTATGGTATATTTACCAGTCTTTTTGTGTCTCCATTGTCTTTGTTTGCGTTTTTATACTTTATTGTCCCCAGAGGGACATTCCTCTTCACAGCACTGTACATAACCAATCAACAGTCAACATTACACACACACAGTTTTTAATGGTTTCTCCAGACAAGGCCTCTGGAGTTTCTCTGTGCCTTCCTGACAAGATGGATGAAGACAAACCAGGGAGGAGAGAAGGGGGGAGAGAAACAGCTCACAAGAGGAGATGTATATTTGTTGGAGAACGGCTCACAGAGACACGTGCGTGCGTGTACTGTACGTTTTGTTTGATGTGAGAAAGGCTGACCAAATTTACTCAGTGAAACAATCAGTCCATAATCCCTACTGGTGGCAAAAATATAATATTTCTATGTAATATGTATAAACGCCCACAGCCTATTACATTGAGAATTGACACAGACTAAACATCAAATTAAATTGAAAAATAGCTTTTTAAACAATGTTATTAGTGTGTGTGTGTGTGTGTGTGTGTGTGTGTGTGTGGTTGGGGGCACATTCAGAAAAATCCCATTCTGTCTATGATTGTCATCCAGATGGAGCTAGACTGGCGAGGGTCAGTGGTCCGGGAGCTCTATCACAGCGAGGGTCTTTATCTGGCCCACCTCGGCGCAATACTCAAGGTACAGTTAACAATGGAGCAGCTGTTAATTTAAACAATACATCTTATATCTGATTTCTACCGACAGTTAGAAGTGGCAATGTGTTGCTTCTGGCTGTCCAGACATTTATTTGACCTAGAATTAGCGCAATAAATGTTTAAAAAGTTTTCATACTTACTTACTATTCAAGCAAATCTATTTCCAACATTGGCGGCGGTGGTAGAGCTAGATATAAACAGCTGGTTGGTTAAAGGCTGCTCCAATAGTTTCAAAATTAACAAGTGGGATGTACTGACTTCAATCAATCCCCAATGGAGCGTGTCCAGACCCTAGTCATGAAGTGAATAGGGTCTGGTTATACCCAGTGAAATCTTTGTGTCCGTACAGTAGCTTGCACCCCAGCCCCACATACTTTATTAGAACAAAACTAAAATGTATTAAATGTAAAAAAAAAATGGAACACTGGATTGCAGTTTTGTGCTGGTGTGATTTCGTTTTATGTTCTCGCTGTATTCTCCATTCACTATTTTGGATCTCTGGGCTGATTAAATGTGACTAATCCACTGTGTATGTTTAAGGTTTACCATGAGCCACTGACAGCAGCTCTCAACTCTAACAGACCCATCCTGAGTGCAGCTCACATTCACATGGTCCTAAGCCCTGTCACACACATACTGGACCTGAACAGGTACAGTACTCACAGTAACAAAACACACAAATGTTGACACACACACACACACACACACACACACACACACACACACACACAACTTAACATTCAACAAAGCTTAATCCTCCTGTCACCCTCCTGTTTCAAATGCATCTTGTTTTGACAGATTGCGTCTGCAATCACATCTCATCTGATTGTGTCTGATTGTGTCATTCTCTTTACTCTCAGTGCTGTGTTTTATTTTCTTTCTTTAATATGTATATGTTTGTTTTATGTGCCTTTTATCCCTCCTGTTGTCCTCGGGTTTCAAACGCACACTTTGTTGTGCCAGCAGTGCACATCATATGTCTGTGTAAAAATAGTATGTAATGTAGAATTAGGTTTAGCACCTTCTATCTGCCACAAAGAGGTATTGCGTTGAGTCAGTTTGACCCACAGGACAACAGGAGTGTTAAAGGGACACACCTTGATTGTGTCATTGCATTCAACCCAAATTGCTGCATCTCTGTTTATGTATTTTCAAGCCTTCCACTGTCCTCGGGTTTCAAACGCACTACCTTGTTGCGCCAGCAGAAGGGACCAACCACGGCAAGTCATATGTCCGTGCTGTGGTTAGTGCCTACTGCTGGGGCTACAAGGTAGTGCGTTGGGTCAGTTTGACCTGCTGGACAGCGGTAAGGTTAAGAGTCAGCACTCAGCACTAAGGTGGGGGAACCAAATCAACAGTGTGTGTGTGTGTGTGTGTGTGTGTGTGTGTGTGTGTGTGTGTGTGCGTGCGCAGACTCTTTCGGGCGGAGCTGGAGGCCCGGCTGGAGCGCTGGGGCGCGGGGCAATGCGTGGGGGACCTGTGTGTGAAGCTGCTCTCCAAGCTGAGGGTGTACACCAACTACCTGAACAACTACCCCACCGCCCTGCGCACCGCAGACCAGGTGAGCCTGTCACCATGGCGACAGCACCGGCGTAGTTCACTGCTGGGTGGGGGGGTGTTTAGATGCCGGGCGGAGGGAATGTGAGAGAAGCAGTATTATGGAGCAAACTGTGTGTGTGTGTGTGTGTGTGTGTGTGTGTGTGAGAGACAGTGCAGGGAGAATAACCCTGGTTTCCGGGCATTTCTGAAAAGAAAAGACAGGACTCTTGCTACACATATGCTGAGGTAACCTCTCTCTCTCCCCCTCTGTCTTTCTCTCTCTCCCACTCCCTCCCTCTCTCTTACTCTCCCTCTCTCTGTCTCTCTCTTTTCCTTCATCCTTCTGCTCTCTCTCTCTCTCTCTCTCTCTCTCTCTCTCTCTCTCTCTCTCTCTCTCTCCTACTTTAATAGGATATTGATCTGGAGGGAGATTCG
>JAODUG010074770.1:0-13195 GCA_027564795.1 Aphredoderus sayanus
GCGCTAAACCTAATTCTACAGCTTACACACACATATGATGTGCACTGTTGGCACAACAAGGTGTGAGTTTGAAACCCAAGGACAACAGGAGGGTTAAAAGGCACATCAAACAACACAAATACATAAAGGAATAATTAATAAAGAAATAAATACAGTCAGCAATGGCAATTGAAAAACACACAAATCATACACAATCAGATGGCGCCACCAGGTGGCCATATATGAGATTTGTGAGTACATGACGAGGGTTAACCTTTAGTGTTGGGGTGGGGTACAGAGGTTCCTGCTTTTGTATTTTCTGCCATTATGTCACAGCTTTTCTAATATAAATACAAGGCAACCCTGTCCTTCTGGGTACGACCTTGGCAGACTGCTCTAAAACTCTGTGAGGGTTGCACCATTCTTGCAAGGATGAATAAACACAAACACAAAGATAAGTTCTAGTGTCTCAGTTTATTCAGATCTAGATATTATTTTTCCACCACACGCCCCCACATTTTTGCGGGTGGTCGGGAGTCAAAATTGACAAAAACTTGTGGTTGGAGGACGCTCTAACACGTTGAAGCAGTGTAACTTTATTAACAAACAAGGACACCACTCAGTAAAACATACAGTTCCGATGTAAGGACGTAGCGTAACATGGCTGACAGCATGACTCATATAGGTATAGGCTATATAAATAATACATGTATTGGTTTATTTAGTGAGGACAGAGCGTAAATCAATGAACATTGTAGCTACATAGTTAGCAAAGTTAGCTGGTTTTCCTCTTTCACCTCTCGTACGATGCTCACCTCTCTTATACCTTCTCCCCCCTCGCCCCCTCTCTCTCTCTCTCTCTCTCAGTCTGCTGCTCTCCTTCTCTGTCTGAAAGCAGATGGCGAGGGCGCGGGTGACCGCCAGACAGAAGGCGGTAGAGAGAAACACAGAGCGACAGTGGCAGAATGATGGAGAGAATTCGAGAAGGTGGAAAAGTGGGGGGATTGCATCCGGTAGTGTTGGCAGAGAGAGAGAGAGAGAGAGAGAGAGAGAGAGAGAGAGAGAGAGAGAGAGCGCAGATGTGTTGAGCATAAACATTCACTCACACACACACACACACACACACACACGCACACACGCACACACATGAATAACCTTGTGGATTGTTCCTGGATGGTGCGTTCCATTCAACCCTCGTCTGAGCGTACTCAACACATCACACCCCCAGCCAGCTACCTGGGGCTTGGTCGCTGCTCATTATCTCCCCGAATAGGACTGTGTTTACTCCAACACTTAAACACTGTGGGTAAACACGGGCCTTATATATTAATCTAACCTTCACAGTGGGTTTGCAGGGAACTCCTCTTGACATGCTAGATTGAGGGAGTGTTGTTTTTAGAGTTCCTCCACGTGTGTGTGTGTGTGTGTGTGTGTGGGGCGGGGCTCAGGTGGGTGGGTGGAGGCGAGGAAAGGGAAGAGTACGGGTGCCCTTATATGAAAATGCCCCCTCTAGCGTCTCTGAGGGGCACCAGCTGACTTGATGTTGCTCCCGCCCCTTCACACAAGCTTTGACAGGCATGTTTTCATTTGTGGCCACTGGAATCTTTAAGGTGCTCCAGGTGGGATTATAAAGCTGTACATTTAGTGGAGTTTGTTAGAAGTTCCATAGACATCTGTCAGCTGTCAATGAAAGAAATGCTCTGTGGGAATATCTGCTCTGGTTGATAGCCCCTTCCTTTATAGAAGTTCATTTAGATATTGCCAGCATCCCGAATGTTCTGACCAGTCAGTGCTTCTTTTCCCCAATAGGTCCTGTGAAACTATACCTTGCCTGTTATTCAGATGATGCCACACACATCTACAACAGTTTTGTCAATGGGCTTCACAATGGCAAACCAATGACCTCCAGAAGGAGGGAGCAGAGGAGGAGGAGGGGTGGGTTTTGTTTTTTGTTGGTTAGGAAATACTGTTATGAGTGACAACATGTGCTTATTGGGTGACAACCATAAGTTGATTTGAGACATGTATGACATGTTATGGTTGTTTCAGTTCATTTTGGATGTGAAATTAACTGCCGTGCGAAGCTGAAAGTTGGTTAGGAAAACTGTGTTAAGAATTTGAAAATGTGATATTGACAAATGTTTTAAATATTGAGTTGGATTTCTCAACAGACCTACGTGTACACAAAATATTGTTTACAGAGCAGGAATGAATACGTTGTGACCTGGACCTCAAGTGCGATATGTAGCTGTGGTTACTGTCATGGATTTATGACATTTGCAAACACACAAAATGTAACATACATAGATGCTGGACTAAAGGTTACAGTAGATTTAAGATGTAATACAGTTTAACTGTATTAAAGCTATAATACGGTGTAAATCTAACAATTTGGAATGTTTACACAAAACGTTAAAATGTAAAAGTTGTGAACCTCTAGTTTTGTGTTTGGACAAAGATATTGTTCTGTTGGGCCTGTGATTCTAAGATCCTTTCTTGACCTGAGGGAAATTCCTTTCCATGTTGTAAGTAGATTTATACAAAATGTGTACAAAAAGATGTAAACCTTTTACAAATACATTAAGGCTGTTTTCAGCATCATTGATGCTATATGGCTGTAAACCACTAATTAACATTAACAAGTACAGTATGTGGTCATAAACGAATAGTCCAGTCAAGGTAATCCATTGTCTTTAGACACAAACTGCTAGGAGAAAAGGGTAAAGTACATTCAGTTGATGCTTATTTTTTACTATAGAAAAAAATGTAATCAACTCTTATATGGTCAATAACATTTAAATTTTTATTGTAAGCTAATTAAAGTAGTTTAAGGTATTGTAATTTAAGCAACTTCATTTTTGTATATATAGTATTTAAGGGTGTTTATACTGTATATTCTATACAATTTGTTTGCTATTTTTATGCTATTAAAAGAAGCTTGTCATAATGTGTGACCCTCTCAGAACTTGTAAAACAAAGAAAGGAAAGGAAGAATAATTTAACTGGCCTACTTCGCAACATTAAAAAATCATAACTTCACAACTGTCCTGTGTAACTATCATTGAATAGTCAATGAATAAGGGAAAATGAGGACACAGTACCTGCCATGCAGCAAATACTTTTAGTATAGAGAAAAGAGCTTGACTAATGACTGGGCTCTTCTATCTAGTCAAGTTGTGATGGGAATGTGCAGCGTTGTCTAGAGATTAAAGCCCACTCCTGCTATTTCATTCCATGTCTCTCACTATATGCGTACACTCGAATGATCGGTAATGGGATCAATTTGAATCTCCATGTTGCTGAAATAAGGCATAGCAGGCTTGGATGAGCTCGTTCTGAGGTGACCTTGTTTTATGTAGCCTGATTGCATCAGTCAGGTAAAACACAGGCTAATAAAACTCAGCTGCTGATGCAATCTCCCAGTACACAGAAAATGACTGAGGACATCTTTATCAGGCAATGGCACCTTTAAGATTGCCATCTCCAGACAATAGCAGTGTGCTTAATAGACCACTAATGTATCGATGCGACAGGTTGTGACTGCATTCTCTCTGAGCTTCTACTCTATAGGGAATGTTAAGTTGATGTCATGACGCACTGAGCACGGTTAATAAAAAATTCATACACATTCTTTTAGAATGGAGACAGAATTAATGGACACAGGAAACATTTTTAAATGAATGCACAACATGCAGGGAAACCATGGATGGCCAGTGCTTTTTATTTTTTTAGTTTTTTAGTTTTTTTGCATGATCCAAACAAGTGAATCACATTTACTGCAAAGCAAACAATAGTGTTAAGTCCAATGTGCTTCAAGGCGCAGATCCAAAACCCTGGAAATGTGACGTCAACAGACCCTACCACGACGAAGCCCCTACTGCCCAGATAGCCAGCACCTGACCTGTACTTTGTGCGAACTGCTAGTTACTGTACATCGTGCGATATAATGATTGGTAATCAGTCAATCATTGCATTCAATCTTGGTCAAATTAGTGCTTGATCTATTTCCAATGAATACAGAAGTCTTCTCATTGCTGCATTCCAAGCCAATGATTTATGATAGATTCTTATATTTGACATGCAGCCATTGCCAGAGTCAACACAGCAAGCCCATAATCACCATCCATATTACTTAAAGGAAAAGGCTTAGGACATACTGTAAGAGGTCTCAGATCTGTCGTTCTTGGAAATCTGACATTGACCACAAAATCGCCGGATGATTACCGCTGACGACTAAATGATTTTGACTAAGAGAGAAAATAACTCGAGGTAGGAGTCTACTTAGACCCCGGCCACATCTGACCACCTTTTAATGCACTTTGAAAGAGGGGGAGTGGGGGGTGGGGCAAAGGTTGTCGGGAGCAGAAGGGCCTGTTGGATGTGTGATTGGCAGGCTACACGGTAAGCTCACCTGAGACCCTGACCCCTTCTTTAACATCTCTCTCGCTAACATCTCGCTTTCGCTCCACCCTCCCTCCCCCTCTCTCTCTCTCTCTCTCTCTCTCTCTCTCTCTCTCTCTCTCTCTCTCTCCACCTCTCTCTCTCCCTCTCTCTCTCTCCCTTTGTCCGTCTCCTCCCCTCCCCTTCTCCCTTTTGAGAGCAGGAAACCCGAGGAGAGCCAGATCTGGGGTGGAATGGCTTCAGGCTGCAACCTGCTTGGAGGGTTGGGGGTGGGGTAGCGATGTGTGTATGTGTGTGTGTGTGTGTATGGGGGAGAAGGGTTGGGGGGGTGGGGGAGCAGCAAACAAAGGCCATTCAGGTAAATGCTCTGAGCTCGGCTGGAGACAGGCAGGCTCCTGACGCAGATAACAGAGGAGCTGAGCTAACACCGCTAACGCCACTAGCCTCAGTTAGCAGTTAGTGTTCGGGGGTGGGGGAGGAGGGGTTGGGGGGGTGGGGTCAGGCAGTGGGGTCAGGGTTTGTTTCAATCACTGGAAGAATGGGGAAACCACACTGACAGGTAAGTCAACACAATGCACCTAAAGCCCCCGGAACATTCCTGAAATGGTTATCTCAGTGTTGAAAATATTCCATACAAGTGCGGGTAATCCTCTTAATGGCAACTAATCATGGGCAAAGTCAGGACTTACAAACCGTGGTGAGAGTTCTTTAAAGCTTCCCACTTCACTGTTTAAAATGCATTTATCAACAAGTCCAGGAGAGTCCCAGGTTAGGCATTAAGTCTAGTGCTGAGTCCCAAGTCTGAATGTACATCACCAAGTAAAGTTCTTCTCATTAATACCAGGTCTCAAGTCTATACTGCTTGAAAACAAAGTCAAGAAATTCTTCTACATCAAATCCAGTCTCAAGAAAATTAAACTGTGACTAGTCAGATTAAATTGATATGAGCTTCCACCCACAGTCAATCAATACAATATATTTTATGTTTTATTAGTCCCTCCAAGTTGAGCTATATATTATTACTGTTTTCTTCAGACGTCTTTGTCAAACACCAGCAACCATCTGACTAACAGATACAACCACACCAAAATACCTTCAAACCTTTAAATAATATACTAGTAGCCTACTAGGGCTCAAACATACAGCTTCGGGGCTTCCCTATAGTCTGTCTGTCAAACCAAATACGACTGCATAAATGATATATGGAGATAGTGGACATTTCATATGTTAATACGAATGTAGATTCTTTCCCATACTAATCCATATCTCGCAAACAGAAACTGGAAAGGGAAATCTCAGAGCCAATGCAGTGCAGGAGGTGACACTGTGTGTGTGTGTGTGTGTGTGTCTCAGGAAGATTATTAAATATGTGACTTGCTCTCCGAGCTTCTTTCACATTTGCACCTGGAGAACCCAGTGTTGGCAAGCAGGCCCACACTGGCTGCTTCAAGCGCTAACGCTGAGCTCCCATGCGAACCGCGCACCACAGCTCACCGTCCAACATTCAAAGGTTGTCTTGAAAGTGTCACCGCGGCCCATTAGCACAGACCCCCCCCTCGCAGATCCTCCTCCAGTAGTTTTGGATTTCCATAAAAACCAGATTCAAATGTTTCCTGCAGGCGAGCTGCGAGAGTTTCATTCTGGCGAGACGCAACGCGCTCTCTCCTGTTTCCCTCTTTCTCCCCACTCCACTGTTTTCTCCTTTTCTCTTCTATTCTCCTCCCCTCTTCTCCCCACTCCTCTCCTCGTATCCTCTCTGTGCTCTCTCCCTCCCCCTTAACTCCCCCCCCCCCACTCATTTCTCCAAGCAGGTTTCACTCTTGCGTCTGTCATTCTTATGTCTTTTGTATCTACGGGCCTTTCTCGCTATTGAATACTGCTCTCGTTCCCCACATTCCCCTTGCACTCTCTCTCCCTCTCTCTTTCCCTCTCTTTCCCTTTACCTCTCCCTCTCTCTCTCTCTCTCTCTCTCTCTCTCTCTCTCTATCTCTCTCTCTCTCTCTTTTGCTCTTGCTCTCTTTCTCCCACTGTTCTCCCCCTCACTCTCTCAGTCACTCTAGGGCCTAATTATGAGATAGCTTCGAATAAATAAATTTTTTTTTTACTCTACGTGGGGGAGGGAAGGGGAGGAGGGGGATACTTCTTGTTCAGCAGCATCCTTCTGACAATGGGTAGAATTCTATTCTCAAGCAGGTTTCTATTCAACAGGGTCTCTCCTCGGAGTGGTTGGTGGGATGGAGATTTCCTGGGTGCAGTAATTGTGTCTCATTAATTCTTACTGTAAGGCGGGATGGCTATAGAGGCCATGCAATTAGGGGGCTGAGCCCTGAATGGGTTGGCTAATCAGGGGACAAAAGCCATGGCTCAGAGACCATTAGACCTGGAGGAAGTGCGGCCATTGTCAGGAGCGGTCGGTGATGTTTTCATCTCCCACCAGTCAGGAGGAATCTTTAGGTGGGTGGGGGGAGGGTATATGTGTGTGTGTGTGTGTGTCCTCTCTTTTAAAACCAAACGCACTGCTTGATTCCTCAATTATGTGCCTGTAATACCTTTGGCTTTTCCCACAAACAATGATCGTATATCCCCCCGCCCTCCTCCCTAGGATTATACAAGATCAACGGTGGATTTCCGGGCCACAGCTGAACGGCACTTAACAGATTGTTTTCCCGCACCTCACTGGGTCTGCTGCTGGACTCCAACGAATTAGAATGTGGATTTGTGTAAACCAAGTAGCCAGCTGACGTGTCTCTAAACAACTGAAATGCCATTGGTTCAGTTAGCTTGTTAGCTGTTTTGATTGATTCAAAGTGACTGCTCCCACAAACACTTTTCCATGCCACTGCCTCCTTACAGCAGCCCCCACACATTTGTCCTGTCTCTCCTCCTCCTCCTCCCCCTCCTCTCCATCCTCCCCCTCCTCCCCCACCCCCTCCACCTCATCCACCCCCTCCACCTCCACAAGTACCCAGGTAGTCCACCCATTCCCTCAAACTGTCGACTCAGGAGTCTGGGAGACCTTTTTCCATCTGGATAGGGGGAAGGATGGAAAAGAGAATGGTAGATCTTGCTAGCATTATCTGGCTGCTTCTCTTTCTCTCTGTCTTTGTCTCTCTCTCTCTCTCTCTCTCTCTCTCTCTCTCTCTCTCTCTCGCTCTCTCTCTCTGTCTCCCCCACAGTTGTATCTTTCATCCCTGCTAATCACATCGTCAGGCAGCTCAGGCGAGAATAAATGAACTCTCCTGGTCATTAAAATTAAGCATTGAATTATTGACATGCAATTAGCCTGCCTTTATGCAGGGAGACACTGAAAACTTTTTCCCCATGGCGAGGGGAAAATGAGGAATAATGTGACTGCTGTAGTCATCAGAATGGAATAATAAAAACTAAAAAATTATGAACAAAGTGTGAATAAAACATATAACATGCCAAAAACTCAAACTTGGGGGAAAATCCTATATTTATCACATAATAACTGCACTAAGACTGGTTCCATCTTATTTAGCTGGGGTTTATTCCCATAAGGAGTTGTGTCTTCTGCTCGTTATCACCTCTGTTATTGAGAGGCTTGTGCCTTACTGTCTGGATTATGGTGTGGATTATGATAATGCAGTGCAGGCACAAGCCATTGCTAACTGATGTTCAGGTGATCTTTTGCAAATGCTGCAATAATATGAGGCATATTCATAGTTGAAAAACTTCTTGTTGCCATTTTCATTTTCCATTGTGCAGATTCACGTTCCAATAATAATGGAAAATATTGGTTCATAATTTATAATCCCCTATCACTCAAAAGGCAATAGCAACCAAAAAACGCAATAATATCAATATGGGTATTTTGGGGAGATGCGCTTAGACATTCACTTTTCACAGCCACAGCCAATTACAGTGACAATTGCCACAGTAATTTTATGAATAGCAAGAAACACCAACTGTACTTGTTAGTCAAATACACATTCTACAGTCTTTTCATAGCAGCCAAACAGGAATTTGACAAGCTGTTTACGCTAAGCCTGAGTAAATCAAATTCGAAGTTTGCCTTCCCTCCCCAGTAATCTCATTTTGTTTACTGCTAAAGTTAAGTACATTAGCATCTACATGGCCTGTCTGTATTTGCTCTATTTACCCCTACTGTACTGGCTTTAAGCCAAACAGGGACTAATGTTATGAAATGAGGGTAACCAGTTTTATATTCATGAACAACTACGTCCTAATCTGACACCGATGCACAAATCCAGAGCTGGGAGAGCTGTTTTCAGAGTACAAACTGACAGAATATGTAGTTTTGCTCAAGTGAATGGAGATAATAGCCTCACACATTTTCCACAGTTTTATTCTTCTCATAGGTGTTTATGTCGGAAACATGTCAGTGAAGGGGAAACGCAAGAATCTCTTTCCGGCACAACCAGAAAGCACTAATGGCTTGGTTGAATCGTTCCGGACCAGTTTGGCTCTGTCGGGTTTACATAGGAAGTAAGGTTCATTTGACCTTTTAAGAACGGAGATAGTGAGATCAGGGTCAAAGATCAGTTGTGTGTTTTCCACTCTCCTGTCCATTTAGAGTGAATGGAACCAGTATCAGGTCTCACGTGCTGTATGGTTTGTCTGTTTGTCCACAGTTCCAGAACTTAGTCACGTCCCTGGTTCCCACAGCCTACAACCTGGCCTCTCTGCCTCATTAAGCAGTCGAATCACGGATGAACTCTGGCTGGGTGGCAGCCAGAGTGTCTTGATAGATTGTTCTGCCAGGAATCTGGGTGGATGCAGTGCTCCTCACATGTCACAGCAGGACACTGTGAAAACATAAAAATAGTTGTGTCGTTTTTTTTTGTTATTCAGAAAAACGCATGTTACGTATAAAATCTGCTCAAGAAATAACATGTTTTCACTTGAAAGAGCATAAATCATGTATTAATTGGCTAACTTGATGAGCAGCACACCCTTACCTTATCACCGAGTAATAATTGTTTAAACTAGTGCAAACAAATCATTAACAAGAGTGTTAACGAATTGCTTCATGACACTGTGGGCCCCATCCTATTGTGTTGCTAATGCAGCGGCCCATTCTTAACAGATTGCCTGACACATTTACTATCTCTGAAGATAATAGGCCAATGTCAATTCTCTGGAGTTAATGTAGCCTATTGTTGTGTTGCGTTGCACTGCAATTAGTCAAACAAAATGGATTCAATTCACACGTCACATCGCAGTCTGAACCTATGGAGGATGTTAATTCTGTGCTTGCAATTTGTTTGCAATGATCTGTCACTGAAAAAAATTTGAAACAATTCTTTTCTCCAGGCAGGTCTGAACTAAGCAGTTATGCAAAAGTATTTTTACTGTTTTCAAACTATTCTTTTTAGTCATTATGGTTATGCATATTGTATGCTTGTTTTGTTGTATTTATAAGATGAACCATGAACGTCATTGGAACATTTTAGTCAACTTTGATTTATTCCTAATTCAGAAAAAACGGAATAATGATATATTTGTTTCAAGAGTTTTTGTGGAATGAAGGATTCATGTCCCTTGCTCGAGGGCTGAGTTACATCGGCCACTGTTTAAACAAAATAAATATATTTTAAAACTTTGTCAGCTACATGTATGTCTAGCTACACCATAGATGTTGTTCTCCTGATGAAAACCTGAAAAGCATTTGTGCTTCATGGCTGTGTTGTGCTATTTAAATGATTTCTGTTGTGCAAGGATCAAACACAGTCTCACTGTAGCCATTTCCTAGACATCATTGAGTCCATGGATAAGATGAACAATTTTACAGCTGTATATCTGCCCTATGGCAATACAGTTTCTACTGTACATTATCTCTATGTAGCTCAATGTAATTTCAGCAAGAGGACAGCTCTTGCCATGGCAGAGATTTAATGTGATTAAACAGGCCAAGAAATGTCTCCATGGCCTTTCTATTTTCATTCTGCAGTATTTACAGAGGTATTGATTTACAGTTGTTTATATTAATGCTGGATAAAGCGAAATCTCCTGTCTTATTTATTGACTAACATCTGCAAAGACTGCAGGGCCTGAGAGTTAATGGATCAATTTGGAAACTTGATTAACTTTGAATTCTCACTTTCTACCTATCGTTATTTTTGCCTCACGCAAAAGGCAATTTCAGAGAACAAGAGCCAGAATCCCTTGCTTGGGTGAGTTAAAAATTAATAGGATTGTCAATGTCTGAGCTTTGCGTTACTTTTTAACCTCGCGCTTCGTTAAATATTCAATCTCAGAAAAGCAAATATTGCATTCCTTTACTTTTAGTGATTGCTGTCGTTTCATTCCTTGATGCCACTATTTCCGGTGTTTGCTCTCTTTCCTCCGTTCTTTCTTTGTTTCTTTCTTCCCTTCTCCCTCCCCTGTTGACTCTGATGCCCACGTTTCTGCTTAATTGGTATTTTTGTCAAGCTTTTCCTCTGAGTGTAAAACAACATAGCCCCACACCTCAAATACTGTTTATTCATTATTTTGCACACAGGCGTCTGACAGCGGGACACCTTATTAGGCAAACTAATTTAAGGGGTGACCAGCAATCCAATTAGGTCTAATTGGAGGCTGACATCGCAGCCTTCAGAGGCAACCTGTGTTGACACTGGCCACTGCTGCATCTGCACACCACTGGATGCCTCCAGCATGCCCGCCTGACTGTCACACAGGGGTCCCGTGTTAAGCCTCTGCAGTCATATAATAATGACATTGTTACTCTATGTGGGACAACAATAGAGATGTATTCATTGCGGCACAGCGGAGAGGGGTGTCTATGGTAGGGGGTGGGGCAGAAAGGGGGCAGGCAGAGGCTAATTCAGTCAAGCCTCTGCCTTAAAGCCTACGGGACAATGAACCCGGGGTTGAGCTATTGTCTCAAGGCCCGGACCACCCCTGTAAACCTTTAGTGCCGCACACAATGGGCACTGGTGCCCTCTGGGCAGACCCATGGCCTCAAGTAGTCACCATCACTCAGCACATCTTCAACGCAGAGGCCAATCATGAGTTTTATAATCCGCTTTCTCTTTAAAGTGGAAGGGCAACGCTAGAATTGTATGTTTATTTTTAACCCAGTGCTTGTGCTGCTCGCACACAAATAAGCATATAGTATAAAACACAGGTTTTCAGGTGGTTGTGTAGTATGTAGAGCTGTACAGTACTGGCCGAGACTGTGGTGTGTTGCCACTGTCACTTCACTCGTACACTTGTTGCCGGGGCACAATTAGAGCCAGAAGGATGGGATGGGCGGTTCCACCGATCCGTATCTAGACGGGAGAAAAGATGAAAGTGCCATCTCCCCATCAGTCCAGTGCCAACTACCCTGGGAATTACAAATCCAGCGCCGCAATTCAGCCTGCTAATGTTTCCTCTTTGGGGGGAATCCAGTCTATCTCTCTCTCAGTGTGTGTGTGTGTGTGTGTGTGTGTGTGTGTGTGCGCGTGTGTGTGTGTGTGTGTGTCACAGAGAGAGAGAGAGGGGGGATATTCCCTTATCTGATTGGCCACTGGCTGGGATTGGAACACGATGCAAGGAAATGCAGGGTCCCTTTGAAATACCTAACGCACCATTTGCAATTCAAAACATCTCGGTTTACGTTTACCCATTGCCAATTCGCACGCATGTGTATTTCCCTCCCCCCGACTTCGAAGTGCAATTTCCCCAGCTCTGACAGAACATCCTATGTGCTGTAAGCAGACGAGAGACAGAGAGAGAGAGAGAGCGATATTAGATAGAGAGAGCAATTAAAGAAAGTACTCCCTCCACAAATGGTCATAATTCACATCCAAAACTGTAAAACACACTGCCTCCTGAGCTGACAGGAGGAAACAAGCAACTGTTCCCAGCAACCAGACCATGAATCATATCCACAGCGATGAACAGTTATGGGCAGGAAAAAGTACTGGGAAAGTTTTACAACACCAGCGGTGGACACCTGCTATCCTCTAAGTATAGGTCTAATGTAGGAGGACTTCACCTGTGGCAAAGATTTACATTTCGACAGAATAATGCAAGGGAGGAGAAGAATGTAACCTTATTTTACCCCCTCCACCCTTTCCCTGTATTCAAACGAAATCAATATAAATATATTTCATATTTTTTACTATTTACTTTTCCCAAATTGCTTTTGGCATGGCAGCATATCATACGGTAATATATTTTCAGTTGAGTTCAGAATGCGATTATCAATTTGTAGACAGACTCATTGGAATTCCTGGCGCTTGTGTCTAGGTAGACACAAGCGCTCACTCACCGCAGGGGTGCGTTAGACAGACAAGCTGTCAGAATCGCTATCTATGGGACCTCATCTCGTTAATTCGGTAGATGGGAGAGCAGGTATTTGCCCCCTGGAAAACTAAAGACGCTCTCTCCTCGTTGCCCATGCTGAAGCCGTACAGGCAGGCAGGCAGGCAGGCAGGCGTACACCTCTCATAGCCTGCAGTCATATCAGGCCCAGCAGCCTGGCTGGAGTCAATATGACCGCAGGCTAAAACAGTGTGGAGCTGGTCCCCCTCAATCATACACCCAGCTCGGCAGAAAACAGAACCCCCATCCTCCGCACACGCACGCACGCACGCACTCAGACGCACACACACCTTCACACTCACGCACGCACACGCGTACACACACAAACTCTATTCAAAACTCTTTCCTCTCGACACCTTTCTCGTCCATCTTTCTGACCCTCCTCAACTCCGTCTCTCTCTCTCTCTGTCTCTCTCTCTCTCTTTCTCTCTCTCTCTCTCTCTCTCTCTCTCTCTCGACCATCGATGGATGCCGACAGGAATATTGATGAGCAACGGAATGAAAACAAGGGATGAGA
>JAODUG010074802.1:0-10980 GCA_027564795.1 Aphredoderus sayanus
TAAGGGCTTTTTTGCCATAAAATCCCACATTCCCCCCCCCCCCCCCCTTCCAGCTTGGGTTTAAAACAACAGAGGGACCCCACCTCCCAGCAGACCCTGTTGTTTGGGGAGGCTCGGTGCACACCCAGTGGAAACACATGGAAAGGGAGGAGGGTTTTACTGAAACTAATCTCTCTCTCTCTCTCTCACACACACACACACGCAAGACCCTGTATGATCCACGGCACTAAAGAAACCCACAAACAATCCCTCCTCATTCAAGGCCCATTACATGCGGCCAAGAGAAGGCAGTTCCTTGTTCAGTCTCTGTGCTTTGAGCTCTTGCATGTACACACTAATTGCCTCCTCAGATCAACAGCCTGTGCTGAAGCTAGTGGCTTGGTGCTACTCTCTGTCCCGGTACACCTACATGCCTGCCTGCGCTTTCCGCATTTTGTTAGGGGACACCCAGGTCCTCACATGTGCTGGAGAGAAGACCCAAGGAAGCAATGAGACATTCTAATGCTGAATGTGAAAGAGGTTTACAATTAAAATAAAACCTTTGACCCTTTGACAGTGATTTGCGGTCACTGTTATGAGATCCTGTTGTAAAAGATGCTGTAGCACATGCCGTCTCATGTAGACACAGAGATGTACTATATAGCATGTGTGGCAGTGTCATTGGTGTTATCAGTCTTATTATATGATAACTATAGATATTAAGGGATAGTCCAATAGAGTAGAGAAGGTTATAGCAGGAAACCTACAGTACGTTAAAATGTGTTTGTGTGTGTGTGTTTCTGTGTTGAGTGAGAGAGAGAGAGAAATGGAAATACACAAATGCTAAATAAAAAAAGTTTTAAAATGTATGTCTTACCATTTAACGTCACAATTCCCATTACGTTTCAATCCATTTATGCATTTAAGTCCTAATCAGTGCTGCATGGGTTTTACTAAAATGGCTGCTAGTGTGTTGTTTTAGAGCACATTACAGCGAGTTGAAGGCATGTTAATCTCCATCAAGTTAAATGCATTAGGCTCGGGCAGTTATGTTAATTCTCCCCAGAAAACCAGCTGCCATTATCTTATATTACGGTGCAATGGACTAGAAGGTAAACTCAGATCCTCGTGTGTCATTCAGGCCTCAATGATTTGTGGAGAATGAATTCTCAGAGAGTGAGTGTGTGTGTGTGTGTGTGTGTGTGTGTGTGTGTGTGTGTGTGTGTGTGTGTGTGTGTGTGTGTGTGTGTGTGTTTGTGTGTGTGTGTGTATATATGCGACCATGTTTCCTGGATATGGCTCAGTGAAAGACATGGTTGGGTGTCTCACTGACAAGGCAGAGCACAGATGTTTACACCCTCTCTCTAGTCTCTGTGTCTATGATGCTCTGTAATAGCTGTGTGCAAATTAAATATATTGCATGGCACATGCCAGATAACTAAGACTTTTATGCATGCACCCACTGTACACTGTATGCCCCAACAATGCTTCCATGACCCTTTCCTTTTTGACGTCCTTGACAGTGGAGTGACAGCAATTTTCTTTGAACATGTATACTTCTGGTACTTGCAATAATAGCACATACAATGCAAAGGCAAAATTGGGACACAACCTCTCTCTCTCTCTGTCTCTGTCTGTCTCCCTCTCTCATCCAATTGCACTACTGTGTTCAGTCTTTGTTGTCGTTGCTTTCTCCTTTTTATTCCTGTCCTTTGTGGGAATCTATAACTTTTTTCCCCCCATGGTGTCTCTGTGATGTCCTTTTCCTTTGTGGCATGTTCTCTTTCTCTCTTTCTGTCTCTCTAGTCCCTCCTGCGGTTCTGAGCATCAGTTCTGAGAGGCAAACAATGATTTGTTTACAAAGTACTGCTGGCGACAATGTATCTCCTGTGAATCCTCTTTGCGTGTTTGTGCGCGTGTGTGTGTGTGTGTTTGTGTGTGTGTGTGTGTGTGTGTACGTGCGTACGTGCATGCATGTGTGCGTTTTGTCTCTCTAAGGGCCCTCTGTGTCCCAGGATCATTCGGTGACTGGTACCACAGCTATCCGGGAACACACACCACCTCACCTCACCAGCAGCTGGTGGTCAGGAGTTGTGTGTGTGTGTGTGTGTGTGTGTGTGTGTGTGTGTGTGTGTGTATCCATGCGTGGACAGTTGAGTAGCGTGCATGTGTTTTATTTTTTACCGTGCTTAATAAGACCAACGCACATTTGTGTAAAATATTAATAACAACACCAAACGCAAGATATGTTCACTCCTAAGCCAAGATTATGTAAGTAATATTGGAAAATAATAGGAGAAATTCACCATAAACCTTACCTAACCCTGCTTTTCTTTTTATTTGCCAAAAGAGTCTACATTAAAAGTATTTAACTATTCCAAGAAAGACAATTTAGAGGACTGCAAACAAGCTAGTTAGAAGTTGACTAACTGCCAGGCTGATTATTGTTACTGGAAGTCTTATCTGCATCCAGTTTCCTGTACCCAACCATCTCTTCCTCATTCAATATTTTAATATTGGTCTCACCTTTTCATTTCCATTTGGACAGTTACAGTTTTTTTAAATGCATAAGCATGATTTTGAAAACAGGTCTCATTTTGTCAAAACACTACACACAATTCACACAACCATTCACACAAGTAGCAGAACACCTCAGATTGTTTGCAAAATTAAACACTTATTTAAAAAAGATACAATAATTTGTCAAAACCCATTTTGTCACCATATTGTACACATAGTTCATATGATCTGATTATGTTTGAACCAGTTGAACACTATGTTGATCAATCTAAAACATGTTTAGCATTTCTACCTTTCCACAACACAACACCCAATGATGAAAATATGTATTTTTCAGTCAATTCATGCATTTCCACGTTACATTTTGTACATTGTGCACTTACATTACATAGAACATCATATATGTAGTGTATATTGTAAATAGAATACTGTAAACAGTGTAATGAATTACAGTACAAACTCCCCCAAAGCATCATCTCTTCACCTAGATGTATTTGGCCTTACTGTAGCACTTGGTCCATATCACAGGCTATGTCCTCTCTCACAAGACAATGCAGACTCTTCTTGGATAGTGAATCCATCCTTGCACAGACTCTGCATCAGTTTGGTCATATACCTTCTCCATGGCTTGATTGAGGGGTATCCTGACATAAGACTGCCGTAAACTGCCATGCCATCCTCAATGGGGTTACAGTAAAGTAGGGAGAGTATGTGGTGGCCCACATATTCAGATATTTTTTTAAGGACCTGTCGTAAGAACCTATGCTGGTATGGTGGTTGAGGGCCCTATTCTGCATGATTACAATACACATTGTGATGTATTGCAGTACACTGATTTTACCATCATGTTGGCTTTGGACATTCAAAATAGCTGTGGCCAATTATATATATCTTACTGTCCTACAACATTGCCTTACATTTTTGTTTGGCTGAGAATGTGCTTATTGTTGTGCAGATTTGGGTTGTAGTTTTGCTCCCTAAGTGTAAGGTTTCACTAACTGTGTTATATAACATTTTAGTGTGTAAGCAATTGTAAAAGACTGTAAATTCAACGGTGCAAAAGTATTTAATGTGCATTGATTATTATTTCTAGAACTTTGACAAAATAATGTCAATGTTGTTAATAATACAATACTGCCATCCGTATCTTTGTTTGGCAAACATTCAGTTTCCAAAGGTTTATTTGGGATGTCGGAGATGAGGTGTAAAAATATGTGGCGGAAAAAGGCGGTATTAATAAATGATTGTTAAATGGGTTAATATCATGAGCTCTTTTTTAAAATAGATTTGTCAACACAGGCTACAGTTATAAAAAATATTGTTTAATATTGGTGAATGTCATTATAGATGCATGAGACAAACTTGGCATATTTTGCTGGAGGTATCGCTAAAGGTATTGGTAAAGCTAGCCTTGTGAAATCATCCTGATCTCGCAAGCTTCAGTTTGACGTTGCCGTGAGAATCAGTCTGGAGAGCTTGACATCGTTGCATCTGAGTGAGTTGTCCTGACCAATCAGCGTCGTACTGATAGGCATGGCTTAGGTGCGCGCGACAGCGAAAGCTGTTCCTAAGGTGAATAACATACTGTTGGCTGCAATAGCATCAGTTTTATCTGAAGAATGGGAGAATATTTATTCACTGAAAGAAGAGCAACATCGACTCATTCTCTCTCTCGCCCAGTGACAGTGCTAGTCTCTCGGGGCATATGTTATTGTGAAGACTGTAACGCAGCGCTCTTTCACAAAACCAGGCAAGGCCAGAGCTGTAAAGGATGACATTTAGAGAGCGAATGCAAACGGATTTCTGTTTCTGTTTAGGCAGCTTCCAGAAAAGAACATCAATTGGAATGGAAAGACAAAGAAATATGACAAACAAACAGACAAACACACTGAAACTCAACGCACCATGCAGAACACATCCAGTACATTTCTCAGTCGCTATCCCTCCCTTTCCTATTTCTTTCTTTCCATTCCAATTGATGTCCTCTCTCTCTCTCTCTCTTTCTCTCTCTCTTTCTCTCTAAGGGAGGGATAGAGACTGAGAAATGTACTGGATGTGTTCTGCATGGTGCGTTGAGTTTCAGTGTGTGTTTGTCAGTTCAGTAGTGCATAGTTTTCACCTCAGGGTTGAGACAATGGGCATGGATGCTTGTCAGAACACACAAACGCACAAAAGCTTGTCTCAATACACACACTTACCTCCTCCTGTGTGCATTAGCAGTGTGTGTGTGTGTGTGTGTGTGTGTGTGTGTGTGTGTACTGAAAAACTACAGTACTGTGGCCAATGGGGGTGTGTGTGTGCTATAACCAATCAAATGTTCCCCAGATTCACATCCAAACATCATGGCGTTGTGTGCTCTGCTGAAAATAGCTCCTCTTAACCAAGGGATTATGGGGCATATCGAATGTAACGTTATTACGAATGCTATACAGTCAAGGGTTTTACTGAAGTCCAACGTCACAGAAAGGTTCAGTCAGTCAGTGGGTGTTTCAGCTGGTTTACTCTCTAAGCATGAAACATTACAGTGGTGCAGCTGTGTGAATGCATGTGCCTTTTATTAAATATTGTAGTTTTCCATAATAATTTATTGCAAGTAACACTGATGTACTAGTCACTGGGACAATGTTTGTGTGTATTCGTGTACGTGTGTGCGTGTGTGTGTGTGTGTGTGTGTGTGTGTGAAGGGCGAGTTTCAGCCCTGTTAGAAAGAAGGAATGCCTTGCTCCTGCCAGAGTGCTATGACATCATCAGGACCCACGAAGATCCCAGGCGTGATACTCTCTGGCTGCCATGGCAACCAAGTGCACAGCCCATGACTGCTAGCCAAACTGCTGAGGTTTGAGAGAGAGAGAGAGAGAGAGCTTTGTTACAAATATATAGTGGTGGGTCCTGGTCACATCCACACAATCAGGGCGTGTGCTTTCCTTTCAAATTAAACCACAATGTCAACTTGTACGGAAGGCAGTTCCTACTAACTGAGGATTTTTATGGTGAGGGGAGGCAAAACACAAAATCAGTTCAGGTATTGCTTACATTACATAAGGAAATACACTGTCCAGCCACACACATCATTATCATTACCTGCCTTTGTCTGACAGGGCTTATATGTGTGTCATATCTGTAATTGTTTCTGTGTCATGAATACACATTGGCCTGTATTTTTGGAGAAAGCCTGAGACAGATTAAACACTGAGTTATCTTAAAGTTTTTGTTTATGTTTATGAAACTTTGGCATGGTCCTTAGGTCTCAACTGTATCTTAGCCGCAAAGAGAAGATACACAAACTCTGTTCCGGGCTTGACTTGATTTATGTGGAATATGTGAAAAAAATATGAAGAATATAAATATGATACATAAATAAAGTGTCTTGGTTATATTTTTGAACATAGAAAAATCAGTTTTAAATACATATTTTGCTGATAGCAGAAGTTAATCTGGCTCCATATGGGATAATCAATTCTATACTCCAATTCCACAATATGGTATCCTGGTGGATACCTGGTGGAGTGTCCTAACAAGGGTCCTGGGTTTGATCCCTATCTACAAGTATCCTTGAGTATCCATTACCGTACAGTATAGTACTGTACTGTGGTGGAGAACATTAGTCCAGCATGTGTTGTGAGTGTACAGCTCCTTTAGAAAACAGCTTCTGAACAACGTCAGGAATGTGGATTATCTGTCGCCTCATGCTGTTTTGTAAAGAGATTATTGTCACTGTTATGACATATATAAGGTGATTATTAGGCGTGTGTGTGTGTGTGTGTGTGCGTGTATGTGTGCCATGCACTCAAACAGACAAACAACCAGAACTAGGATAAAAAGGTGTACTGGTGGACTACTGCAAATTTGTCTAGCTGTTTGTCTATCAATCAGAATTAAAACATTGGTTTTCCTGTTTCTACCATCCCTGTTCCAAGCAAAGCAAATGTTTGGGTTTGGATAGGAGATATAATGGGTAGGGCAGGGTGTAATGCAAAGAATAGGAAGGCGGTCGATAGACCTCGAAGTCCACAATTGATGGAATCCTGGTAGGGTTGGGAAATTAAGAAAGGCAGGGGGTTGAACACTACATAACACTTTATTATACTGTGTCATTAGTTCTCTAAGGCTGACATTCCACCAGTATAGCTTCTAGGCCTCATTCTCTGCTCTTCTCATTGTACTTGAATGCAATATTTTCTTTTTGATTAGTTTCATATTTTTCATTTGTAAATGTGAAATGCAAAATATAGGTAAAAGAAAATATCTGGTATCTAACCTGCTGCATGTGACTGATAAGTGTTGTACATCACCTAATCCACCTCACGTGACATACGAACAAGAGCTCCCTATTTCAGCCCAATCAATATGCATATGCATGCATATAAAACCTTCATCTTCCTGGTGCCTTGTGTGTAGTGTTTCCCCGGTGATTTGGCTAACTGGTCTAAATGCTAATGTTAAAGAATGTGAATGAATGGTTTAATGTCGACAATAAATGAACTTGACGTCCTTGAATATAAATATATATTAACATTAATATGTTGTATACTTATATGAGTTAGAGATTAATATTTTCATAGGTACATAATGAGATGTTTTTAGATATATCTAAGCTAGGACGTATCAGTGTACCGTAACTAAAGTCTATAATGTCTCTGGTATAACTGTGTTCAGAGGAAAACAGTTTATTGGATATTTAAATGCATGAGTGTTATTTGTGTGTATTGTTTGTATGCATCTAAACGAGATACTCTTAAAAACTCACAACACTGATTAGAGTGCTGTTTGTACAAATATATCTTAGTTTCTTTAAACAAAGAATCCAACCAAGCGAGGCGATAACGGTGTTAACTTAATGAAAGTACACTGCACAACCTCTGCACACCCACAGGGTCAAATTAGTGGGGATTAGAGGTGGAACTCAACAGAAACTGGTGAATGCAAGGCACCATGGGGTATGGTATGGAACGGCAGCAGAGCGGTTGAAGCACGGATGTGTTAATTGGCTGCATATTTAATGTAGAGCACGTCATTCTGTGATGATCACAGGACTATAAAAAGGTGATGACGGTGATGCCATCGCAGGCTAGCTGAGCAGAGTGTGTGCAGGCGTCACAGATACCCTCCCATGAAGCTCTCACTGTCCCCGACTCATTCTTGTACTGTATCTTCTAAATGGTCTTAAATGGTAACATACTGTAGAACTCTCTCTGTCTGTCTCCGCAGGCTGTGACGGTCTCTCACTCTTTGTGGCTCTCTGAGCAGGCATTTCCTGTACGTCACCCCTGACCTCTGACCTCATGTGAGGACATGATTGGTCTGTCTCCTTGGAGACCATGAAGGAAAGCACTAAGCCATTCTGACTTTTTTCTTATTCCTCTCGCCTGCCCCTTGCCTGTGTAATTTTTATTCCTTTTGTCATCTCTGGCTCTCAGTTCAGTTCACTTCATTTCAGTTCCCTAGTAGCATGGAATAATAGAACAGAAATAACAAAAGATGCATAAAATCCACAAAACAAATGTAATCCTCAACAAATGTCATCACTTTTCATGTAATTTAACTTGTTTACTTCATTCGTTTTCACTGTGTTATAATAAAGAAATATCCCACTGTGTTGTTAGTGGACTGGAAAAGGCAGCCTTGCATGGTGAGGTGGTGTGAGGATTCGGGCCGCGATAATAACGGAACCGTAACAGATAATCCACACATACGCACACATCTCCTGCCATTCAACCGATATTGCTCCTTCCTCTCTTTTCCTGGAGGAGTGACTGAGTGCCAAAACGATTAGCAGGCCTGTCAGTGGAGTGAGGAAGACAGACAGGTAGACTGATAGGCAGACAGAGAAGAAGGAAGTTATACATGCAGTCTGCCAGGCAGGTGAAGATGGACACACTGCCAGGCAAGCACTGCAGGCGGACAGGCAGACAGGCAGACAGGCAGAAACTGATTTGTTCTTTAGTAAACGGATAAATACTGTACAACAAAATGCGTGTAACACAGAATGCTGACATACACATGCACACAAAGAAATATGAAGAGCATTACTGCTGCACAACCAGCTCCAGGCTTCAGGCTCCCCATTCAGATGCAAACAAGGACTAATTAAAGTCATTTTTGCTTTGCCTGCATCAAGAGCTGTTTTCTTCCCACTTTCCTCTGCCCTCCCCTCCCCTCCTTTCCTCTCCTCTTCCCTTCTGTCCTCATATTGCTGCAGGAATCAAGCCATCATTAAGACTATTCATTCTCAAAATAGTCTTTCCCATGTACGCCACTCTCTCGCTTTCTGTCTTTCAGCTATTCACAACTTTCATTAAGCCATTGTTGATTATGCAGTCATGCCTGTCTCTCTGTCGCTCATTTGGTACTCTTATTTATTTCGAGGGTTATAGGGTCAACATTGCCTCTTAATTTACTCAGTTAGGCTCAGAGCTATCTAGAAAATAGTTTTAATGTAATGACGTTTAATTAATACCATTTGAACAGGGAATGGCAGAACTGTTTTTATGTCTGCTAAGTGCTATTTTAATAACCTCGCTGCTGTGAAGTATAAAACATGTTAAGTACTTTTTTCATGTGATTAAAAAAAAACATGAAATGGAAACCTTTACATGTGGTCTTTAGTCACAACACGCGCACGTACACGTACATACACACTGTTAACACTGGTTAACCCTGCTGCTGTCCTTTGAAACGATCTACCAGCAGATGGCGCCAACCGCGGCACGTCATATGTCCGTGTTGTGGTTGGCGCCCTCTGCTGGCATGGGTCATTTTTACCCATAGGACAGCGGGAGGGTTAAATGATACAGTACATACAGATGTCATGCATGGAGACATTACCTTATTTTATTTGTGTCTGCAACAAGAAAGCTTTGAGATTATGCATTCAAACCCACTTGGCATGGCTAAAAAATAACCAGGCCATTCAGAGTTCAGTTGAATATTTTACTTGATGAAGATGACAACAACACTTGGGGCTCCAAAGCTCAATAACATTTATTTGGTTGAAGGTTTAATCAGAAATGTCAGTAGCCTACATCACTTAATGAATTGTGAAAGTTAGGAAACGCTGTCATGTCCACTGTCCACCAGCCATAGGATATTTCATATTAGTATCCCTCAAACGGAGCTGGTAGAATATTACCAAAGTCCTTATAGACAAAGTCTCGCCACATCTTTGAAACACCCCCGGGCAGTTATTTAGGAAGACCGTATCGATATGAATGAGGAGAGAGCCATAGCTTCACTTTCAGCGGACACTGGGACATAAAAACTGCATGGGGCTGTTTATGTTTCACCTGGCCGGTAAGGTCTTTGTAAAATAAGGATGCAATGTTTTGACACATTTCACATGAACTCTTTCATTAATTAATTGCACAAAAGCTATCAAAATCATGTCTCATTTTAACCTGCTGCTGCGTGCATTTAATTTTTATACACATCTTCACCGCTTGTTCGAAGTCAGTCTGCCACAAATTGAAGCTGTCGGAAAACCTCAACTAAAATAATTTGACCACTTTGTTTTTCAAATGTCTTTGTCAATTGTAAATCACATTGAATTGCAAACGTTTAATGAAATGTGCTATATAAATAACATTTTTCTGCTCCATTTAAAATGATCTAAGTGGCGTATCTCTGTAATAGTGTCTCTGCTATTACAACCTCAGTTTTAACATGGACATACGTTAGCATGGAGTGCTTCTCGAGAAACATTTGGCATTCAAACATTTGTCCAGAGTAAGAGAACCACTAGTGAGCGCTCAGCATTGGTGTGTGAACGCAGCCTAGAACATCGTGACTGACGGCTAGTCTGTGCTTTGGCCATTTGATAGCCTCTGCCATTAGGAATTACACAGTACTAACAGTCTTAGTCACTGCTCTCATTCGAAATAGAAGTGCACAAGTCATTGAATTATGTTAATGTTCATTGCCACCTTGTCCAAAAATCACAAAACCATTGCAGCAGGCTACGGCTCTAGGCTAGGATGCACTAGGTTACTGCAAGACTCATAATATTACTGTTAGTGTGACCAAAATAAATCATGAAATGCATGCCAGTGGAGTTGGGTACAGCCCTAGTAATATATATTCATATAGATCAACCAAGCTGGACCCTCCCGTGCTAAGAAATGAATCCAGTGCCAAAATCAGCAGTTCTTGAATGGCCATATGAAGCTGGCTCTAAAAGGGAGTCAATCTTTTTAGACCCCCAGTTAAAATGTCCATACAGCAAAGCATTACAGCTTTGGTCTGTATATCTAGTTTCCACATTCATGACAACTGTATGGAGGGTGAATTTTTCTATAAGTAATTGGTTGATAATATATTAAGCCATACATTAATCTCATTATTAGCAGGCGATACAGGCGGAGTCAGCTCTTGCATCTTCGACAAAGATGGGTTGAAAGCACAACTTGAGCGTTCATCAGAAAGCCTTAGTGATGCCACAGAGTATGTGTATATATTTTATAGTCTATGAGAGCAACACTTGATATT
>JAODUG010074813.1:0-13190 GCA_027564795.1 Aphredoderus sayanus
TATTTACAATATTTAACATAATTCTGACATGGATACCCCTCCATGTTGAATGTCTACATGAAATACGTTGACATAGTGATATATAAATGTAGCTAAGGTGCGCATGAAACATAAACTTTAAAAATGTATAAAACGGTCTGTAGTGTGTGACTATAGAAATGTGACCATAATCACATTTCAATCACATATAGAAACTGAATCTCTGGAGAATATTTTCTTGCTAATATGACTGTAAGGAAATCTTTTCTGCTTGTCCTTACCACAAACCTTTGCAAAAACTGTCTGGAACCTTCCAGATCAACGCTCGAGATCTCCACGTAGTCTCCCATCATGCCTTCCTCAGAGGCGGGAACGTCAGCATAGAACTGCTGAGCTCGGTAGTAGAACTGCTTCTCACCCTTGATGTACTCACAGGTTACCGGGAACAGCTTGACTGTACAAAAAGTTGATCTGATTAGTGAAAACAAATGTTTTTTCTTCGCTAATCAGATCAACTTTGTTTTTCAGATAGACATGGACAAAATCTTTTACTAAAACTGTATTACTAAAAACTGCAATCACACTGTCCCTTCTATATATGTTATGCATTTGTAAATAAGAATATATATTGCAGTATATGCCTATTGGTGATTTCATTCAGATTACAGTTGTCCCCCAGCACTAAGTGGAACTGGACATATGGAAAAGAATTAGTGTTTACAGTCTCAAAGGAAATGTTGAATGATAATTAGGTCATGTTGAGACTATTAATAGATCTTAGGAGACCATTCTAGACCTATTTTCAGCTGTTGTTGAGATTAAATAGCATATTGGCTGATAATATGTATGCACTACTCATGTTATTCTATTCATGGAAGTATTTTTAATGTTAATGTTAAAGTATTATATTTTCAATTATGTGGCACCAATGCAATATTTAAATAGTACATCAATTAGTATTTTGTTATTTTCTGGGATATTATAAATATAAACAAAATGCATTTGTTAGTGCACTGGAATTTTCACAGCTCCTGTGCCATATTTAATTATTGGAAGCACATTTGTAAGTGCTTAAATAACACTGGTGTCAGGGATTAGAGGACTGACAGAGAATTCTGTTGAAAGAAAGAAAAGAAAAAGAAAAGAAAACAATGTATTCACAATAGCAAAGAGTTGTATATCAACTCATCTGGAATGGACCAGTGACCTTATTCCAATCTGATCATGGTTTGGCCTCAAATGGAAGAGATTCAGAATTTCTGATATGACAATAAAGCGATATGGCTTTTTGATATGGTGAAAAAAAACAAAGAAAAACAGGCAATGCTCATGCTATATGGCAATTTAACGATTTGTTTGAGGTATAATGATTTTGGATATGTTACTTTACCATGACAAGATAGAAGTAACTGATGTTTTGTAAATAAGATATTTGTATATGGTCAGATATCACTTACCAAAATAGCGCTCACTGCCATGAGTTAGCGTTTTTTATACCCATTCAATAATATGAATGATAAGCAAGACATCTCATAGGTCAGTTTTTCCTCTTTCACCTGCTGTCATGTGTATACAAATGTATACATTCTTGTAAAAAAAATGTAAATTGGTAAAAACATTTGAACCGGAACATTTAAATACCTGTTGCTGCACTGTGTTATCAAGGTTTTGTGTGTATATATTCTGCATCCCATTGTATCTTTATCATAACAGGTCACCACAAGGTCAAATAAAAGGAGGACATTACATACTAGTTGTTCCTGTGATTGCACCCAACATGGTCAACTGTGTTTCATACTGTGTCTTCAAGTGGCTCACTTCTTTGCAAGTGTGACTTCAACTGAGGTCAACCACAAGACACCACTAGTGCTGCGGGACTGTATCTGACCTCTTACCCAGGGGCATCTGCTCCAACAGGTACAGGTAGCTAGCGAAGAACTCTTTGCTCAGTGTATGCTGCAGGTGAAAGGACATGCTGTGGCGGCACAGGGCGTCATCTGTCTTCCGCCAGCGGTCCCTGAAGGCTTGGTGGGCCGCCTTGTAGTCGAAATTGTTGAATAAATTACCGTTGGCGTCTGAAATTGGTAAATCCATTTTGACTGAATTCAGGCCGTTCAGATAGCAGTGGTTACTTAGAGAGACGTGTCACGGCGTGCTACAGTGTCCGTATGGGACCCGGTTGCCCTGCTGCTTCTATATCTGTCTATTGAAGTAATGGTCTCTGCCAGGTCCTCCGAAAGTGATCGGTAGAGATCCTTTTTCTGGGGCGGGTACTTAGAACATCCCGCCAGATTTAAAGATCACCTGCTAGCGACGTCTAGGGACATGGGGGAGGGGGAGATGAGGGCTTGACATATGCAGATGAATCATTCTGGTCTCACAGCACCAGCAGGCATGCAGGGTGACAACTGAGGTGTCAGGCCACTGAGAGGAGCAGCAAAAGAGCGCGTCCTTACATGCTGCCATATCATACAGGCACTAAAATTAGCAATGCCTTCTCATGTTTGGTATACTATACATAGTTTCTTTACATGCAGCCTCAGGACCGGGTGTCAGAGGCATGTCACTCCAAGCATAGGCTGGAGTACATATGACTGGCATGCCCAAAGAGTGTGCACGTGACTGCTGAGAGAATGGAAACTGTAGCAGCCAGTTGTTTGGCTTAAAGTGCTTTTCCAGGAACCTACAACAGAATACAGATTTTCAACAACACATTTCCAACAAACAATGCTGTTTTTTTGCCTTGCAAGACATTGTGGAACAAGGGAGAAGTCTCAGTTCTTGTTGCATCTGGGTTTCAAGGTCATTCCTGCTGGGTTAAGAATTCAACCGCAATGTCAGTTGACCACAGGCATTACTAGGGAACAGGTTAGTTGATAAGTGCTGCATCACATGACTAAGCAGTAGCTACAGTAGCTTTCACTGTAAATACTAGGTACACTCCCTTAGTTATGTACAAGATCGTTTCGTTATTTATTAATTTTGAAATTTAAATCCTATAGCCTACTCATGTACAGTATTTATAGATTTGCAATCTACCAATTTTATTATTCAACTCAGTAAAGACTCCACACACAAAGATACATACAGTATTAGCTTACAATATTCATTACAGGTTGGAAACTATATTTAGAGTTTTCATATCATCTGTCTTTTAAGGGGATAGCATAATGTTCATGGTGTTCAAGATGATCACTGCATGCCACCGCAGGAGGGAATTCCTATCATACTGAGGCACAGTTAATTATCTTCATATCATTAAAGGTCTAAACAACTAATAATCTTTTATTTTATTTTGAAATGTTGCCATTGTAGAGATGTGCCCCATATTGGTATAAATTATTCATGAAGAGATGAAGATGAAAATATTAACTTGCATGCTGACTTTTACAGCATATAGGCCTCAATCCCATGAGCTATCTGATGAGTCCATCACTGATCATGTCCCCAACATTAACAGAATTTACAGCAGATATTATTTAATAAAAACAAAAATGATATCTTACTGGGTTTTGGTGAATGCAAGGACATTGTTTTTATATTTCTGGATGATATGCCTACTCTTAATTTTTGTAATAGGCATTTATTAGAAAAATATTTTAATCAAGCATTCATTTGGTTATCTATTTAGTGTGTAGACTACCTAGTTTAGCTGTATCAAGTGGTTATGAGTTCGCGGAAGCTTAGTACATGGTCTAGTTTCAGAGCATGACAAGAAAACATTGTTTGAGCCCATGATTGAGCCTCAAAGCAGTCTGTGCAATTTCTAAGCCTCCAAGTCCACAGAGGGCGATGTGGTTCTGTGACGCTCTGTAGGTTACACTGCTGGGAAGACGTTCGCCTCCCTGGCAACGGGGAGAGGTAAATACGCTACTTTGAATGTATGTTAGGCGTCAAACGTACATTCAGTTTGACCAAGTCATCGTTTAAAACATGGAAAAGGTGCAGTGTGAAGATGCGCGGTATCTGAAAAGGTAATCCTGTATTTAAGATATGCACGGCCGTGTCGCTAGTTCGGAAGGGTGATGCTACTGTGTACACTACTGTTATTATATACTGTTCTGTGGTTAGGACCTGTGGTCCTGACCTAACGTACTGTATGGTTCTGACCTGTGGTTCTGACACGCCGGGCGGGGGGAAATGTAAATGAATGGGTCATGATGACTCATGAGAGCTACTAAGTTTATTTACATTCATTAAATCCCTCACAGAAATAAGACTATTTATTTCCATCATGCATGTGTATAAAAAATATTAAAACATCCAAATACAATTCTAGATTGGTGTGTTTCTGAATGTCCCTCAGGAAAGTGAAGCTTGGCAGTTTGGACGTCCATCCAACTGAGAAAGCTCTAGTCGTTCAATATGAGGTGGAGGCCACTATCCTTGGAGAGATGGGGGAGCCGATGGTCGGGGAGCGAAAAGCCTGTCAGAAAATGTGAGTTTACAATAGATCTAACATTGGTCGAATTATTTGACCCCCTCCCCCCCTTTTTTTGTTAAAGCAATGTAAAAGACCAATACATCATGAGAATATTATTTATATGTAAATCATAAATGTTTTAAATTTGATATTAATATTTATTTATATTTTAATATTTGCATTAGTAGTTATTTTGTATTTCGTTTTTTACTTACATTTTCATCTTATTTTTTTAATCAAATGCTAATATACTGTATAGTATGATATTATTATGTTGGCTAGAATGTGTAGCAGGGGATTCAGCTCATGACCCCAACCTAGACGCCTCTTTATGGGAGTCAACTCTATGGTTAAAAACATGAAAAACCGTTGTTCTACTATTTTCTTTGCTGTTGTTAGTATTCGTCTGAAGAGTTTGAATGCCAACACAGACATCAGCTCACTGGCTCAGAAGGTGGTGGATGAATGTAGACTGATCCATCCGTCTAAACTACAAGAGGTGGAGCAGTTACTCTACTACCTACAGAAACGCAAAAAAGCAAATGGTAACTCTTGGAAAAATATCAATTTACACAATTGTTTTTATGTGAAAGTGAAACTGAGATCAATTTTGGTTATAATTTAATACTAATGTTTGCCGTTCACAGACAAACAAGAGGAACGACAGCTGTCACATCGAGACCTCTCACAGTATGCCGGAATGGAGGTATGGAAAAGAGAATAATAACTGTGTGCACCTACAGCATGTGTAAGTGCGCCTAACAAAAACAGCTCATGTGCGCTGTAGGGTTATCTGTAATGGGCTGTGAAGTCACTGTTTAATCTACTTGTCTATGTCTAGCTGGATGAAGAGGCCAACATCAACAGCACTGATGACTATGTGGAGCTTCTCTACGAGGACATCCCAGAGAAGATCAGAGGAGCCACCCTCATTCTAAGTCTGGCTCGCAACCCAGACAACCTGGAAGAGCTCATAATGAATGGTACATCCCTGTGTTTTATTTAATTATTAAGTTGGTCCTTTATTCACTGTGATATAAACTGTCATCTAATGTATATAATGTGTATATTGGTGGAGTATTATTTATACACACACGCTGTATGGTTATTTTGAGGTTAAACATTTTTTTTAACCTTTGAGCAGCTTTTTATTTGCATTGTTGCTTGTGTTGGTAAGCCTAAATCAGTTGATGCATTAAAAAACACCATCATAACTATCAAAAGTAATGAGGAGAAAATCTATACAGTATTTGAGGGGGCAAAACTGAAGCAACCTTATGAGGTTACTTACTTATTTTAAGATACACATAACATTTGTTGTATGTGTCAAATATTAAAATGGTCTAAATATTGTTTTGCATGCCTTGTGATTGTTGCACATAGTCTACGAATGCTCTAGATGCTAAACGCTGTGCAGAAGTGCTGGTCCCTTCTGTGACAGTGGTTGGTTGTGCATGTCTAACTGTCACAGCACCACGGCAGGTCATTCTGTCTGTCCTGAGCATGTGAGTCTGGGAGTCCTGGGCTGTGTCTTTGGGCTGGCCACCGGCCACAGCTCCCCGCCCAGGAGCCTTCCACCTCATCGCATTCCTGCACGCTCCTTTACATTAGCATCCACCTCTTTGGTTCTCCCCCAAGCCCCTTCAGTTCACTCCACCCTCAGCCTTTTTCTCTCCATGGTCAGGGTCCTTCCTTTCTCCGCTCTGCCTCCTTCATTGTTCAACTGTGTGTGCGTGCGTGTGTGTGCGTGTGTGTGCGTGTGTGTGCGTGTGCACGCATAGAGACAGTCCTGGGTGCCCTGGCTAGAGTCTTGAGGGAGGACTGGAAACAGAGTGTTGACTTGGCAACCACAATCATCTATGTATTTTTCTGCTTCTCCAGGTAGGTACAGTATACAGTATATACGTACAGCTCACTGTTTGATTGGTTCTTTTGAGTATATGAGGTTATGCAGTATGCTGACAAAAGCATTTTTCCACAAGAGCTCTGCCCATTATCAATTATATATACACTATATGAGACAGAGAGAAATGATAAATTAACACATTTCTAATTTGGAATGAATGTTTGAAGTGATAGTTTTTAGATGCTTACTGTACCGTACGGCAGAGTACATACATAATACACATCTAGGTAGTATTTTGGCCTGATTCACATGGAATCATGCCATGAGAAAGATGGACAGAGCCTTAGCTAGTACATATTCAGGAGTGCTTGCAATCTATAATGTTCACACTGATTCTGAAGTTCAACAACACAACTCATAATCAGTGATATGACTGCACACTGCAATATTATCAGTGATATTTAAGTCTACACCCATTTTTGACGACATCATTGTCTATTTACATAACCATTTTCAACACTTTCTCTTTTGGTTATTATGTTGGTTATTATTATTATGTTGAAATATAATATACATTATATACTATACATCTATACTATACATATCAAATGTCAGCTATAGGCTTAGTCAAATGGATTGTGATGTTTACCAACGTAAGCCTCCATTTTACAAGTTTTATGTGTATAAACACTTTCAGAATAAAGAAATGGCTGAAACTACCCGAACCAGATGTTATACAAGGCATAATTAGTAAACATGAATGAATACATAATAGCATTTAGTACAATAGTTAGGGGTCATGGTCAGAGCTGAGATATGCAGTGACTCATGGCTTTTTAAGGGTATGTATGACTGGAGAGAGCCCAGTTACAATCACAAATGCCCTTGAAACCATTTGACACAAATCTGTCTGTGCTCCAATCTCATGTTCTGACAGTAGTCTTAGAGGTTTGACAGCAGACTGTATGTAGTATTGAAACCTCACTTTCGAACTGAAGGTTTGGAAAAACTAAAATGAGCCTTTACAATAATAATACATAAATGTCTGTCAGGAGTGATTTGGACAGCAAGAGGATATGTGGTCTGTATGTAGGTCTGAAATCTGATTGTCATTCTTGGCTTATCTCCATCTCACTCTTAGACTGTGTGGATTGTGGAATTGCTCATGTCGGAGGGATTGGACTTGAGACCAGTACATGCACTATTGTTTGACAGAGTGCATTTTGACTTTGAGAGTTTACTTTGCAAATGATTCTGGGGTGACTGAGCAGGTCATTTCAGCTGTATGTTGGACTCTGATTTCACTTTGAAAATCCACATTTGCATAAATAGATGTGTTTTTCTCCTCCAGTTACTCCCAATTCCATGGCCTGGTCACCCACTATAAGATAGGGGCTCTGTGTATGAACATCATAGAGCACGAGCTCAAGAGATACGACCTCTGGCAAGATGAACTGCAGAAGAAGAAGAAGGCTTATATCCTTTATCTCAGTGTCTTCTCACTGACCTTTGACAGATACATGTTGTTAGTCTGTAACATTTTTTAATACAATAACATTATTTATATTGCACTTTAAATTACATGTATACTTTTACGTCAATATATTCAGTATGGGTACATTTTCAACCCTAAACTGTGAAACACAAGTGTCCACAAAAATGTGGGAGACTATAATGTGGAGAGGTAGAGAACTGTGTGAGAGTGACAGAACTCTGGGGGAAGGAGTAGAAAGGAATGAGAGGCATTCAAACTAAAACAAACATTATTTAGTAGGCTAGTTTGATTCAAGACTGATGATTGTTGCTTTTCTACAGATTGTGAAGGGGAATGTAACACACTATTTATATTGTCTTTCATGTCATTGTAAAGTCTAGATGGTCTTCAGTGTGTAGAGGACAAATATCTTGGCATCATTATAACAACACTTGTTGTAGTTAGGAGGAGTTCCTTGACATATCGCACGTAAAGATGAGCCGGAGAACCAGAATCTGAAAAAGGAACATGAGAAAGCTTTCAAGAAGTATCGGAGCCTTCTCATCAAGCAGGAGCAGCTTCTCAGAGGTGACCTTTAAATACTCCTAAATATGACATCCAGTCAATACACAGAATATGCAGAATTCCCTTTGTAAGTAAATGCTGGACATGACAACTGCATCCGTCTGAAACTAGCAAAGACACTTGTTGGGTTGTCGCTCTGCGCCAGGTGTGTGTGACATGAGCCAATGCTATTCTGCTCCTACATTTGGTCCAGTCGCTCTGTTTCTGCTGCTGAACCTGGCGGAGGACACCCGCACGGAGCTGAAGATGCGCAATAAGAACATCGTACACACACTAGTCAAGATCCTGGAGCGGGAGGACGAGGAGCTGTTGGTGCTCTCCGTGTCCTTCCTCAAGAAGCTCTCCATATTCCTGGAAAACAAAAATGACATGGTGAGACAGACCATGATGTTTCTAAGTCAAATGCCAGCGGGCGTTATGCGCTTCAGCCCTGGCCAAACGGTTTTTGTTATCAATGAATACAAATGCCAAAGTGGTGAAACAAATACCAACATTTGTAGCTTTGTAACCAACATGGGCTTTACCTCACTTTACATTTACCCTGAGAGATTCTGTGTCTTTGACAAAACGTGAGTTTGCAACACACTAGTTAATCACACTATTATTGAAATATGTAAAATATTAATATTGAAAACACTTCATTTTCTTGTTAGGACATCATTTATATTGGCACACATACACTGCCTTGCTGTGTATGTGTGTTGTTCAGAAGAAAGTAATCAGTTGGGGTGTTGTTGAATGAACAAGACAAAATAATATAAGATTAGATATCCTTCCAAACCAGTGTTAAGTAGATGTCCTTGTCCATATCCAATCAAAATCTTAAGCTTAAAAACACTTGTTTTTGTGGCCGTTTGTAGGCTAATTAGTCAAATGTAATTCAGACAACCCTTTTTTATTTGTTCTGTAAAACTCTCACACATTACAATAAACAGCTATTAGCTCGTAGTATACCAGCTCAAACCACGCTTATCAAATTTCAATGTGAAAAATGCTTACAGGGTTGATTTTTAGCCCCATGTCCCACTGTGCTCTTACAGGAACTTCACCACTCAAACGTTCCCTAATGCACTCACACCTGGTTCCAATCTCAGCCAGTTTGTGAGCTGTTATCAAAGCCAGACCCAGTTAGGAACCAGTTTTATCTTCTTGTTTCCCTTTTAGTGTATCTTTGACTGAGATTAAAGAAGCCTTCAGGGGCTTAAACCTGCTCAAGCATATGTCCAGCAGAATAATAGTGTTGTTTTAACACATTAACTCAGTCGAGCATATCAGTTTACATCGAGGGAAGGTTTTTCCATTTAAGGACCTAAATGTTTAATTGACAAAAACAAACTCTATCACAGAGCAACATTTTATTTTCACATGAAATTGATTGTGACCATCTCTTTACCTGATAACAATTTTAAAATAATAGTTTAGATTTTTTCTTCCCCTGTCACTAATAGAATGGATATGTCGATGGTAATTGACACAGGCTGTACTTGATTATACTGCACGAGGCCTGGGTTTGTAATGGTGTGACTGGAGCTGGTTTTGCACACAGTAGCAGCTTTTTTTTATATATATAACTGGGAGCAGGTTGTCTCACTGTGGCTATGGGAGACCACAGGAGAGGGAAACAGACATGTTAACAAGCAATACTGGACTCACAGTGCATGTCACACTCATACTGTACAGTCATGCAGTCACAAACACATGGAGCCATTGACAGCTGTGGATGTAGCCTAAACACTTCCAAGCCATTTGCATTGGTGATGTAGTTACAAGGACTGTTCAGCAGTGATGTGTTGTCATCAGCTCAATACCTCCACCTGCCTGCAAGCCCTGTGTACACATCACTCTACACATGATACGTTATATTCTGTATGCAGATGTTGGTCTAGTTCTACTTGACTAAAGTATGCTGCTGTTAGAGTAAATCAGATAAATGAATACACTGAAGAACCTGCTTGACAAACTGTCATTTTGACCTTGAAGGCAACGTGATGCTTGATGACTGCAGTAAATCTGCTCCATGCCCAGCTTTAAAGTGTGTGTGTGTTAATAAGAGGCACATCTGAGAGACACCAATGGTTTGTAGTACAAAATGCCAAGCTCATGTCCCAGGCATCCAGGCACAAACACACCAATAAGCAAGTGATGTGTGTCTCTAATGACCACACCTGTTTGATGGCAGCTACTGTACATCACCATGGTGATGGAAACGGGATTGCAGGGAATGCGGTAGGAAGGAATCTGTTTGAAAGCTTGTTCCGTGTCTGTCATTGTGATTGAACTCAAGGAAACCCAATAACACTAATGACATCTATAAGGCCTACACATGTTGGCATAGCTGAAACACTGTGTGCTGCTGATGGCTTCACTCTGTCATGGCGTCCAGGCTGAAGCGCAGGCGGTGGAGAGGCTGGCCAGGCTGCTGCCCTGTGTCAACCAGGAGCTCCAGAGCACCGCACTGCGTCTCCTCCTCAACCTGTCCTTTGACACGGGCCTGCGTGGCCAGATGGTGCAGGCAGGCCTGATCCCCAAGCTGTGCTCCCTGCTGGGTAAGCCTGCTGTGTGTGTGTGTGTGTGTGTGTGTGTGTGTAGGGAGCCATCGCCCTGCCGTCACACGACCACAAGCCAGGGAGACAGGCCACCGGCTGCCACCCATTGTCAACCAGTTGATGCACAGCGACAAGAGACAAGTGGCCATTGCAAGCCCACTAGGTGGGGCTAAAATGGACTAGAGGGGTATTTTAGGCAAATACACAACCAATGGGAGTGAAGGCAGCATGACAGGCGTTGCTGAAACGTATGGTCCAGTCAATAAGTACGCCAGGAAGGCCCATAAGCAGCAGGGGCTCCCTCGTTTGTGGTGCGTGTGAAGGCAGGGTGTTGTCTGAGCATGTCCTACTGCTGGTCAGGGCAAGCCATCGTCCTCCTCCAGCTGCCACAGTGCAGTTAGCCTTAGCGTCCAGGTGCAGGCCTTTCTCAAGGAGCGGGACCACAAGCAGACTGGTGGCTTTCCAGAGAAACAACTTCCTGCATCAGAGCTCATCCAGCTGGGTCTCAGGCAGCAGGGCCACAGCATCTCTGATGGGCCTTTGAAGGCCCTCTAGGGGGATCGGGTAGCAGCGCATAATTAATGTTATGTATTTGTTAGAATAACATGCCAGAGCCTGCGCACAAATGTTGTTTTTGTCAGGGCAGGCCGGAGAGGTGGAGGGCTCCGGAGATCTGGGGAGGGCACACAGGCTTGGGCTCTCAGGAAGGGAAGCAAATGCATAATATAACTTAACACTGAAATATCACGCCTCCTCATGGTTCTGACAGATTGTTCACTTGCCTGTAGATATGTGTGACTCGCCCTCCCTCTCCCCATGTGGGTTTGGGAATACTCTCCATGTGAACAGATGTGTCATTAATCATCCCTCTCTCTGTGGACAGTTCTCCCTTTTGGCCTTATCTCCAACCCGACAAACACTGTGTGGGGGGGGGTTTGATGGTGGGTGTAGGAGAAGAGAGGCCACGACAGAGGTCACGACCTCTCATGATAAGATGAAAGCGAGAGGGAGCCTACACTTGTCAAGCCCAAGATCTCACCACCTGAATGCGGGGATTCAAAAGCAAACAGGAGATTCCTCTGGGGTTTCAGCCAGACACCCCTTCCTGGCGCTCCAGCAGCTCACATGCTCTGTTTAGCGTGCTGTAGCTCACAACAGGACCAGAGAAGACTTCACAGGGAGGGGGCAGAGTCTCATTAGCGGTCTGTAGATCCTCTCTGAAGTCCAAACCAGTATTGTATTTACCCAGAAAGCAACAACAGTGCGACACTGTCCACAAACTTGAGCCAGACGCTTCCTAATGCGTGCGGGTGTCATTTTATGAAGGATAGGCCGCTTTAAATCAGGCTGGGGTGTAATTGGAGTTTAGCTCTCCCACTAACTGCACCCGAACAGTCTAGTTAATTCTTTACAGCTCTCCTCACACAACCCAACCCACAGAGATGGTTGAGCAGTTATTAGAATCCCTCTTGCCCATAAAGGATCCTCCAAACCACTGCTGTCATAAGGGAGACCATCTTGGTGAGCATGAGGGAGCATGAGTGTAAGTGTGTCTGTGTGCGTGCGCACATGTGTTCAGGTGTTTGTGTGTGGACTGAAGTTATTGGTGGAGGCAAGGGCTCACTAATGACAAGCACATGTTTGGACCTTGGGCCCATGGCTGCCTGTGCTGGACCTTGCAAGCAGCGTAGGGCTCACTTATTAAATGCAGTACGATGGATGCTTCCTCCTGTTCTTCCAGTTAAAGCTTGAAGCCGTCTCTTTTCAGCTAACCCTAGTGCATCCAGGGCTTCACTGAGCACATCTAGGCCCAATAGGCAGCGATGGACGGGCTCCTAGCTAGTGTTGGGCCTGACAGGAGGTCTGTCACCAGCTCATAACACTCGTCCTTAATGAAAAGTCCCCGGGTCAAGCTCTGGGCTGAACTCTGATAATGCATCTTGGCTGAGCTCTCTTCGGGGAGGCAGGCCTCTAGTTCTGGTCAGGGGTCAAACTTATAAAGCTCCTGCGCTCTCTGGCAGCCTAACGCTCAGTCCAGTCTTCTCTCACACTGCTGCTGCGTTGTTGTTATTGCAGCTCATCATTTCACGTGGCTTATTAGATAGGTACAGTCCCTATAGACGTCACATCGTTACAAATTAAACTCTTTCCTGTAAAAGACCAGAGCATCTCAACCTTCTTTGTACAGACACCAAGGTTGTCTTTGCCCATAAAATGGATATCCACTAGAGGAGTTTACAACCCGCGTCATCAGCTTAGAAACATTAACCCTCGTAATGTACTCCGGGTCAGAATGACCCAAATCACTAGCTCTTGTGGCAGATAGAAGGCGCTAAA